>PNEQ01010263.1:0-44470 GCA_003012365.1 Medauroidea extradentata | reverse complement strand
ATAAAGTTAAAGTGAATATTTTGACAATATATAATTGAGGGCACCGTCACCAATGGTTGTGCACAGGGTAAACAGATGTTTCTCATTCGATTAACCTCTTACCTTAGATGTCTGTAACTACCATAGAACGTCAAATTGGCAGTTTTATAAATAAGGCCCAGGCGAAGTCGCTGTTAGTGGCAGGGACAAACTTAAGACTTTTTTTTCGAATGGACAACTATAGCTACTTATCCTTCTGCAGAATTAGTTCAACTAGCCGCTTGGACATTCTAACACTTGATGACTGAAGTACCAATCTTGTGTACAAAGAGGTTCTTCAATTAAAGTAAATATTATCAGTTACGAATAATACTCGCGAGCAAAGCCGCGGGGGACTGCTAGTTTCTCTATAAGGATGCACTATTTAATGCCTTAGTGTATCGTTATTTGCTGTGACTTCACTGACACGTTTGTGTTATTTGCCAGTTGCCAGCTCTGCATTTTAAAACATTGTTTCTTTTGTACTGTGAATGAGACGTCTACAGATCAGAAATTTAGTTTTTTGCTTAATGCATTACACAGATTAACTGGTTTATTATCATATCTAGTTAAATTAATATGTTCATTCGTTATTTAAAGGTCAAGGTTAATATAGCATTTTGTCGTAATTTATTTAATCAGTATGTTGTATGACATGTTTTTTGTTTTATTATATTGTAAATAGACTATTGAGTACACCGATACTTTGTATATATTTTTGGTGAGTAATGTGTGCAGTATTTCAAAATATTGTGCTAAAATGTGTGTGTTTATCTGTCACAAATTCTGTAAATTTTTGTTTTCAAAAAAATCTTTCACCGAATTTCCCAGCTCATTAAAGGAATCGAATCGTCTGCAATTCTTTAAGAAACACTCTGAAGTCACAGTTCATTACTGCATTTTGCAGAATTTTTAAAACTTGTTTGTGTTATTTATTAAATTTAATTACTTTTGCTTTTTTTTGTGTTAGCCTACATTATGAACAGTTCTAAAAGTACCATTCAATTTTAATTTTATTTTGTCATTTCTGTGTGTCTTTCTCTTCTCTCTCGAGGAAACAAATGTACTGTATATTATACAGTACATATTATGTACTGTAATGTACTGTTCTGTAATTTACTGTATACAGTATTGATTGCAAAACAGAGAAGCATTAGTTTACAGAACTTCTCAAATTATTTTGTTTTATTTATTGATTAACATTTGTGCATGAATACATTAAGTACTTGCGTTTACTTATAAACACTGTACACACCACGCAGTTCTGGTTGTTGTGCATTGCCCCCCTTTCTCTTAGTTCTTGACCGCTGGCACTTTAATACTTAAAAAAAATTGTTTTTATAAGAGACAAGTTTGAAACGTTGTTAGTTTGGTAAATTCAGAATAACAATTATAGTATTGGTATAGACAACGGTGGATTTAGAGGGAGCCTACGGGACTCACTTCCCTCGACCTTTAACTTCACGTTAATTTTATTATCAATTTGGTTGTATCTCTTTCCGGCGGGGCCAACTCTGTTTGTGCAAGTGTGCATTACACAACCCTGTTCGACATTAACCCATATTTTTTACCTGCATACCTCTTACCTTGCACTGCTTGTGTACGTACACATTTTATTTTATCACAACACTAAGGATTTACATTTTTAAAAATATTTTTTAATCCTTAAAAATATTAAAATTTATTAAAATTGTGTATTTAACTTTTTTGGTTCGTAAACACCTAGAAAAAAATTAATTTGCACCTTAAAACTCAAATTTGTCCGGGGAAGGCTCCCGGACACCCACCCACGACTTGGGGATCGGTATATCTCCTTTACAAGGCATGCTCTCCCCCCTCCCCCGACCAATAGCTAGATCCGCCACTGAGTAAGAGTCAGAGCATGTAGCAAAGTGCATGAAAATAGTTCGTTTAATATTTGAGGAGAGACTACATACTGCTTTTGAAGATAAAATTGGTAGTAATTTCAAATAAGCATAATCTATCCTCCTGATAAGAGACGAAGACATATATGAATACTTGAGGTACGAGTTGCCTCTCTTCCCTCTCGCTATGTTTGATGAAACTAGAATCTGGAAAACTAAAAAATCACACCTTTATGACATTTTTAAAACAACTGTTGAATGGAACAAACACCATTTCTATATCATCACTGATGGTAGTTTTCTCCTGCATCAGTGTACGTGGCAGCAAAATTAAACATATGATTATGTTGGCGATCTTTACATCAACTATGTCAGAAATGGCTTCAGTTCGAATACAGTATTGGTCTTCGATGGGTATGAGGAAGGTTTAACTGGTACGAATGCAATGGAAAGTGTTCATCGCTCTTCGAGGTACAGTTCAGCTCATGGACACTGTCAGGGGAGCAAGTAGGTAACAGCTGGCCAAGATAACTTTTGACCAACAGAAACAACAAGGACAGATTGTCCATAATGCTGAAGATAAAATTTGAGGAACAACGTTTTGTCACTTATAAAACTCCAGGCGATGCTGATGTTCTGATAGTAGAGTAGAAACAGAGATTCGACTATATTTTGAGAAAGTTGCAGTCTTCATTGGAGAACACATAGATTTGTTGCTATTACTTGTATATATGGTTCCTCTCTCAAAATGCATCTTTTTCAAGAAACCAGGGAAAGGTAGGGCCAAAACAAAGATATTCTTTAGAAGTTGGACAACAGCTCTGAATACAAGAAACTTTTTTTGCACCTCCGTGCCATGAGAGGATCTGATACAAAAAAACTCTTTAGTTAGTGAACAATAAAAGCGGTGCAGTTGCAGAAGATGCAGTCAGACTTACATACTGGTGCAAAACAAAATATATTGTTGAGAGATAGTGAATAATTTCTGTTAGCCTTGTACAAAACACCAGTATTTGAAATGTCTGTCTAGGCGAATATCGCTTCAAACGTTTCACGAAGTAAGTAGGGAAAGGAAGAGATAGAGTAATTTAGCATTGATACTTCCAACAAAAAGTGCAGCTCGTATGCATTCCTTCAGGGTTAATCACCACAAACATACAAATAAATTTAACCTACTTTGTGAGTACGTGGATTACGTAGTTTTATCAGATTACGAAACTTTGAAGTACCATAAAACGGGGTGATTAGAAACACTGGGGTGAATAGAAACTAAACTAGAAATAAATTCCTAGCTTACATATATTGCTTTTAAAAATATAATTACAATAACACTACTGTTTGTAAACTGTTTTATCTACCCTACATAAAAACTGAACTTTTACAACAGAATTTACATCTAAAATTTAGCTTTCAAATTGTATTTTTTTTCACCCCCATGTTACTAATCACCGCGTTTTGCGGAATGCATTATATTTCATCGCCTTCTTCAGACCACTGTTACGAGAAAACCATCACATCTACGATGAAATTGCTTTCCACATATTTTGTAGTAAATTTCATTTTATTCAACTTTCGTATGACAAATTTTTCAATCAAACATACACTAACGAAGTTAAGCTACAAAAAATTGTTTTACATATGTTTTACAGTGTATCATAGTGGCCACAGCTCAGATGTTATAATTTAAAAGGGGAGCAATAATTCACAACTGAATAACAACTGAACTATTTCTACCAATGCACAGTTTTTGTACATATAACTTTTAAATATACATTTCCCTCTACTATGAACGTGATCACATTACCGTGAAAAACTTTTAACACCATCTTCAAAACACAATTACGGGAAAATCGTCACATCTATGATAAAATTGCTAACATACTTTTTGTAGTAAATTTGTCTTCAAGTTTTAAGGAGCAAATTTTTCAATCAAACAAACGTTAAGGAAGTTAAACTACGAAAAACATTTATGCACAATTTTTAAAGCTTAGCGCTGCGAGCACAGCTCGGATGCGATATGTCCTATGATATTTTAATCCTTACATAAAAATTACGGTCTGTACCAAAAATAATATCTCTGCCGATTATTCTAAAGTGAAAGTATAAAGTGCCTGGCCTATGTGTTCAAAAATATTTCTGAAATATTTAACCTAACTGAATTGCAAGAGTATAAATACATGCCAAAGTTGTATTTTTATAAGATATAGTATAATAATTCCAAGTACGAGAGAGTTATACTTTCGTGTTAATGTGTGTATATATATATATATATATATATATATATATATATATACATATATAATCTGTCCCGTTGCGGCTTCGCCCGTGTTACCCCCCTGTATGTAGTTTATGCATATTGTTATGGTATTATGATGTTATGGTATCTTGTGCTGTAACATAACCTTAAGTATCCAGTAGATTTATGGCATGTATTGGGTTGTGTAGCAGACAAGGAATGTGAACCATGTGTGATACCAGATAATACACCCTGGAATAGAGCATTGTTGTGAGTGCTTGGGTTCACGAACGTCCTCATACTGGGAAGAGACTTCATGAAGTGTGTACCGATTTTCAACAACGATTCAACAAAGAGGCGCAACCAAAACAAACCCTTCTGCGTTGGGAACACAAACTCTTTGAACCGAGCAACATCAAAGATAAACCACGAACTGGAAGACCTTCAACCAGAGTGCAACAATGTCAGGTAGTCGAGGAATCAGTTATGAGATCACCAAAGAAGTCGCTCCGCAAACGATCAGCGGAGCTTGGAATACCTCGCTCGACACTGCATAACCACATGAAGAACGACCCGCATCTTCACGCATATCGCCCCATGTTCGTTCAGGAATTATCAGACAATGATTTAGCCCGCAGACGGGATACGTGTGCGTTGCTTCTTCAGACTTTCGACACAATCCCTAAACGTGGAAAGGTCATTTTAAGTTATGAGTGTGCCGTCTATCGGAGCTGTTGATCACGAAATGTTGTGTTCTGGTCCAAAGAAAAACCACATTATGTCGAGGAATTGAAACATCATCCTCCACATGTCATGATATGGGCTGCAACGAACAATCGACATTTGTTTGGACCATATTTCTTTGATGGAAAAGTGAACCAGAAAACTTATCTGGACATGCTGCGAACCTGGTTTGTGCCACAACTGGAGGAACTTGGTATTCTGAATTATGTGTGGTTCCAACAGGATGGAGCACCAGCCCATTATGCCATCTCTGTTAGGGAATATCTTGCCGAGGTCTTTCAGAATCGTTGGATTGGTCAAGGTTCAGCAGTGCTGCCTGCTCCACTAGAATGGCCACCTTGAAGCCCAGATCTCTCGACTTGTGATAATAGCTTTTGGGGCTTCATAAAGGAGTGTGTTGCACAGCAGCGCTACGAAACCACAGATGAACTCAAAGAAGCAGTGAGACTTGCTCTTGCTCGTATCAGCCCGCAAATACTTCGGAAGATGTCACACAGAACTTGCCGCAAAATTATTCTCTGTCGTGAGAATGAAGGAGCCCAAACGGATCCACTGGATACTTAAGGTCATGTTACAACAATAGATACCATAACATCATAATACCGTAACAATATGCATAAACTACATACAGGGGGGTAAAGACATGATGGACACCCTGTACACAGAGAAAATAGTTTGGTTGATTCAACCGTATGTATGTTTGTATATGGTCAAACAAGCGTGTAACAGTTGAACAAACCAAATATTTGGTTGCCTGGCAGGTATAGTTATTCCAAAAGGATGGTTTAGTCCAGTTGAATATACATTTTGTTGGGACAACAAAGCCAATACTTGACGCGCTTCATATGTTGTTCAGCCAACAAAACTTTGGTTGAATCAAATACATACTTGTTTAGCCATATACAAACACAAACATATATACAATTGAATCAACCAAACCTTTTTCTCTGTGTACAGAAAAGAGTAATTAACTTTTAATTACGTATTAATTGACGGTGTTACTATATTATCTGTATTATCTTTATCAATTAAAAAATTATATCTCTGCTGAGAAATTCTCTAATCTTCTACTCAGAATTGGCGATGGGTCATATCCTAGGAAGATTAGTAATGAAAGTTGCTGATCTCTTAGAAAATGTATATCCTGATATATTCTACATTAGTGAGAAGCCCTTTGACTCGATAGGCGAACGTGCAATTCTGACACCAAAGAACAGGGCCGATGAAATTAATGACATATTGCTGAAAAAAAGTCGATCAGCACGCCAAGCTATAAGTACGTAATTAAACAGAAAACATTCACAAATGATGTTTGAAAGCAAAGAAATATGAAACTAGCTGGAACAAATACAAACAACTTTATCCAGTTCACTTCACTGAGCGTACTTTAATTGCAGAACCTCTTTGTTTTTAATTCATCTTTATTTCCATAAGATTATCAATAACTGTCTTTTGTAGAGCAAAAAACATATCGATTGCAACTTTTCAGATGTTTCTCCGTGGCCAATATTCACTTTTCAGGATTCTGTAACAGTTTACTACTTTTCACACCCGTATTGTCGAGTTTCGAAAAATCCTGAGTTTTTTTTTTTTTTTTTGAGATTTATGTAAATTTCATCTCAAAGCGAAAACTACCTCGATATCTTAAGCGATTTGGGAGATACGATGATTACTTGGAAGCATTTTTTATTTTTACCAGCTTTCAAGGACGAATATTGAAGAATCCTAAAATCAATTTTTAGGTAATTACGTAAGCTTCATCTTAAAGCAAAAACCCCTCGATATCTCAAATGGTTCAGGAGATACGGATGATTAATTGAAAACACGTTTCGATTTTTTTACCGGCTTTCAAGGACGAATTTCGAAAATTACTAAAACAGCATTTTAGACATTTACATGAGTACCATTCAGATGCAAATATCACCTCGATTTCTTAAGTGGTTTAAGAGAAATAAAGGATTTATTGAAAACACATTTAACTGCTTTTCACCTCCTTAATTACTGTATTTCGAAAAATCGAAAAATTATTAAATGTGCACATGCTTAGGCTATGTTTTGAAGTAAAAATATTAACAATATATCATCAGGTTAAAGAGTTATCTTGAATTTCGCGAAAACACGTTTTGTCCATTTTCGCTGCTTTAATTTTTGATTTTCGAAAATTCCTTCCTACGCCGGTCCAGCGGTTTGGGCTGTACATTGATGAGTGAGTGAATAAATGAGTGGAGCACTTCATTTTATATATAGAGATATCAGAGTATAAATACATGCTATAGCTGTATTGTTTTTAAGATATGGTAGAATACTTCCGAGTATCAGAGACATTTTGAGAAATATTATTTATCATAATTGTACGTGTATTTTTATTCAAAATCTTGTCATGTTTTGTATATTTTCAAAGTAAGCAAATTATAAAATGTTCAAAGTCGTATCCTATTTGTAAGTGAATGTTTAAACTTATTTCCTTTGCAGTAAAGAAAAAAATATTTATGTGTGTAAATATTTTGCTTTAAAGTAAGTCCTCTTTTTGAGTTCTTCAAAGGCAGAAACATTTGTCTTAAAGTATTGTGTTTATACATTTTCTATGTAGTTTAAAGTGAGAAAATAAAAATCAAATTATAGGACAATGTAGTGTCTCATTGTAGCTTATCTTGTGTTGGTAATGAATAAGTGTGAAAACATTAAAAAAAATAACTAAGAACCTCTAGTTAAAAAATCTCAAAACTGTGTAATCTATTCACATCAAATATTAGCTAGCATACCAACGACGAGAAAAAAAGTCCGAAAAACATACGCCTGCCATTTCCACTGCGCATCTAACTGCCACGCACCCATATGTTGCGGGTTGCGTGTTTATCCCAAATCAGACAAAATAGGTAATACGATAAAATAAATTTATATTTAAAGGGTTGTATACTAACAAATTATAACGAACAATATGTTCATTTACTTGTATTCTTTAAATACGTTTAACAAAGCACATTTTACGTTAAAACGGCACACTTTAAGTTAAAATGCATTTAATATCTTTTAAGTTAAAATGCAACACGGAATAACAAAAATGCTACATAGGAAGAAGAAAATACAAATGCAAAAGTCGAAACAGAGGATGGATACTACCGAAAGAAAACACAATGTCGAACTAACACGATATTTTATCTAACACTAGTTACACTACAGAAAAACTATTTACACTACAGAAAACATTATAAAACACTTGTAATTTATTTGGAGTGTTCTGCGCGCATCCTTTTGTACCTTTGCCTTGTTTTCCTTACTTCTTTGCTTCTGTAGTATTCACTTGTCTAAGCTTTTTCCATGCTTGCTCCTGCTTTTTTCTGCTGCCTTCATATTTGCGTTTCAAGCTTCACTGCCTTTCGAGCCACTTCAAGATGCTGCGAGATCTGCGAAGATGCCCTGAGGTGCTGAGAAATTGGATACTTCTGAGTTCCGGCCGCGCGTTCGCCCACCTGAGGCACTATCTCAGAAAGCCTGTGTGATTGGAAGCTCCTGCGCCTGTCGTCTACGTTGCCGCAACCCTGTGTTCTTACCTGTGCGGCTGGTTGCCACCTTCTCCAGAATCTTAGGGATGCTGTACACTCTTCTCTACGCTGAACGGATGTATGCGTCCGTGGAGATGCTTGAACTCTGTGCTTTCTTCACTACATGTTTTGTGAACTGTTACTTCAAGATCTGTTTCTTCGCTACTTGTATGAACTATCATTTCAAAATCTTTGATACTTTTTTTTTATTTTGTTTTGATTATCTTCGTTCTTCAAGATTGCTTATGTATAATCGTTTAGTGTGAAAAAAAAAACAGTTTATGTGAGGTTGCAGCCTTATTTGGACACTTTCACTCGTCAAATGTCTTGTCTTATATATAAAATAAATCCAAACCTAATTTTTCCCAAGGACGTGTACATACATGTTGAGGCATTAAGGGAATTTTACTTTGATTACACATGTACTTCTGAAACACTTTACACTGATTTAGTCAATTTAATATCAGTAATAATGCCCGGTCTAAAGACAGTGCGCCTAACACGCTGTTGGCATATTTCTATTCCCATGAGTCCTTTAATATATCAGACCTGAATACTTCGGGTATGACCAAACTATAATCTTTGAAAATCAAATTGTCTTTTATTGTGATGTCCTTACTAAAGTTATAGAAAGGTTGTACATCAACAGGAATAAGACTACTGCTATCCGGCCACCCATGTTTACAGTAAAAAAATAACCTTTTGAAGAGTTTGATCATTCTTTGTTTCATTTTCAATTAGGTTCTTCTTTTCATCTGACACTACCGAACATTGATTCACTAAATTAATGTGAGCTTCTAGCTTATTTTCTACTGCTGTAAAATAATTGTCTTGCATGGTAGCTGTACGAGAAAGTATATCAGCTATATGTATATGTTTACCAGGTACATAAGTCAAAATACGTTCGTATTTCTGTAGTTTGAGAATTAACCTTTATAACCTAGGTGGAACTGCACAGAGTGGTTTCTTGATAATGGAAATTAGTGGTTTAAGGTATGTTTCTACATATACAACTTGAGAATGCAAATAATGATCAAATTTGAAACAACCATAAACTATTCCAAGTAATTCCTTTTCTAATTTTGGCATAATAACACTTGTAGGTGTTAAAGTAGTAGATGCACATGCAATTGTTTTTTTTTTTTTTTTTGTAAAAGGGCTGCTCCTAGAGCGTTCTTTGATGCATCCACAGAAAGTGTTATTTGTTCTTTAGGATTTAAGTATGTTAAGACTGGGCACTTTGCAACAAGATTTTTTAAATTATCAAATTCATCCTGATGACATGTATCCTAAAACCACAGTCTCCTTTCGTAAATAATTTCTTAAATTACTCGTATGAGCTGACAAATTTTTTATAAATGGACCAACATAATTAAAAACACCATAAACCTTTGGAGTTCTTTCAATCAAGTAGGTGGTGCCATATTAATAATAGAAGATACTCTGTCCGGATTTGGAAGTACCCCTTTACCGGGAAATATATGCCCCAAAAAGTGTAAACTATTTGTTTTGAAGACACATTTATCTTTGTTCAATTTTAAGCCCACTTTTCTGGCAGTCTCTAATACCAATGTAAGTGCGTTGTCATGTTCCTCCTCCGTTGCGCCAAAATTTAAAAAAAAATCATCAACCCATATAATAAATTATTTATATGCCCAAAACATGTTTGCAATTCGCATTGGTAAACATAACTTGCAGCATTTATACCCATTGGTAGTCTACACCATTTATAACGACCAAAAGGAGTTTTGAAAGTACAAACTAAGGAACTGTAATAATCCAATGGAACTGTCCAAAAAGCAGAAGTAGTATCTAAGCATGAAACATTTTTTTGCATTACTTAATATGCATTCTTCCTCCTGAAAATCAGTCATAGGAAACCTTGGCCTATAATGGCTTTATTTAAATAAGAAGGGTCTAGGCAAAGGTGTAATTTACTATTATATTTTTCAATGTTAACAAGAGAACTATCCCACTGAGTAGCTTCCCCAACCCGTGAAATAATGGAAAGTTTTTCCAACCAATCTAATTTCGCTATTAGTCTGTCTCTTAGTAAAAAACAAATTCTTCGTTGTGGTTCTATCTTAGGTACTGCACTGGGGTCCAGTTGTAAATGAATAGTGTGGGGCAGACAGCCAATTCCCGTAAATACATCAGCGTACATAACATGTTCGATTCTATAGCCCTTATATATATTGTGGATTACATTTAAGAAGATAAAATTTGACACAGGTGTCTATACCTAAAATATCTTTACAATCTACACCTAATGCAAAAAACGATGCTTTCTTTTTTTAAAATTGGCATTGGCAAAATTACAATTTAATATGACTGAGCCAATAACAGGTTATTTATCACTATTAAAAGTAGACAACCGAAGAAGTTAATGGGGGAGTTGCATGAAATTTAAAATTAGTTGAAATGTATGTCGAATTAATTATAAAGAAGACATACGAACACAGCAAAAATAATTTTTCTTCTAAACACTTTCCTTTAGAAATGTAACGCAAAATAAAATAATGAAAATAACAGCTGACGCGGCCGTGCCTGCGAACGGCTTCTGATTGGTCCACGTTATCAGTCGATATGGAAACGTAACGAACTTTCGCGTTTCTTAATCGGCGAAAAAACAGAATGGCGGTGAAAGGTTGTATTAAATTATGTCGTAACGTATGATGGCATTGTCTGACGGATACGTTAAAGCCCAGTCCGATAATTTATCGAAGGTAGACGTATTAATGATATGTAATTATCTAAAAAAAAAAAAAAAAAACGAATGCCACACTGTTCCTCAAATGAGAGACGCCAAGGCAGAACGGTAGGTTATAGTGATGTATAAAACCGGACTTAATGGGATTTTCCCTTTAAAGATTACGGTTGTTTAAATAAATCGTTGCGGTAATTTTTTTTAGGCTAGCCAGAGAAAGCTACGACGGAGACAACGTCGTTAGCTACGTTCAATTAAAGAGGGACGATGCAACGTGTACTATCCAGGCAAGAATTTGCCCGGAACACAAAGTCCAAAGCAAATCGTACACAGTGGAAAAAATCCTTTGATACCGATGATTTTTTCCTTTTAAGAAATATTTTCAAAACTTCTGTAAAACTAGCTGACATTACCTTAAACAAGTACATAGCCAGAAATTATTTTTACCTAAATTCAAAATCTCTCGCCAATTTTGTTTTAATGTTCTGAAGTTTATTTGTAAGAATTTGCATTCATTGTCACTGTTAACAAGAAAACTGTTACAGTTCTCATATACCCAGGGGATAAAGCTGTATTGTCCATGCACAGTTACCATGGACATTTCTATCAATAGATTTATTTTTAGAAGTAAAATACAATCTTTCCCTTTTGATCAACTGTCATTGAAAAAAAGTGATTAACTGCACAGCATTTAAATACATCTAAATCTATTCTGACTTTTTTGCAACACCACTGCCAAATTTCAAGTTTGTTAATTATTGTGCAACGATAAATCCATTGTTAACAAATCTTAATCCAAATAACGTCCTACTAGGCCTACTCTAAAAGTACTGTACAGGCAAGCTGCATTGCATCAGTAAATAAACTGTCTTTTTATAAAATAAGTCACAGGCTTTCGCGGCCGTTGTCTGCATTTTCTTGGCTTGTGGGTGTGAACCGCGTCTGGAGATTGTCTTGCGACGTTTCGGCAGTCGTTGCAGTTGCCATCATCAGGTAGTCGGAGTCGGAGACCAACTGGCAGATGCGAATTTTTTTTCCACTGCCCCTCCTCGCAGCACAAGGTGATCCCCGACCTGCCAGCTGGCTTGGTGGGACCTCTCGGATAATTGGGGGTGTTCTAGGGGGGGGGACTTAGTGCGTTCCAGCTTATTGGCTATACGCTATTCGTTGCAATGTAAACATTTGGCTACTTGACGCCCGATCGCCCCATGAGAGGAGCGATAGGGTAGCAGGCAGCCCGCGGTGCGTCTACGCGCTAGGGTTCTAGACTGCAGAAGCACCAGTTTATGCGCCGACAGCCTGGTTGAAGTTACATTGTGGGGAAGCAACAGTAAACCAGCGTCTCACTGGAGGAAACCTGTTGCCCAGCAATAAACATGATACACTCTCTATAACCCTGAGGGAGTTAGTGAGAGGAGATGTAGATTATGAGGAGCCAACTCCATCTGATTATGAGGGCGATGACTTAAGTTGATGCAGAAGCATGTGAAGGCTGCAGGCTGGCCTGATGTCGTGAATGTTGTCTGGTCGAGCCAGGAAAATATTCAGCAGTGGAACTGCACTGCTGGCCTGCTAGTTGAGGTTGGCTTGTCATTCAGAAGCTTGTTGACGAAGTCCCACGGTGGAAGTTCTCTGCTATCCGCAGGTAGATGGTCTAGTAGTTTTCTTGGTGTCTTCTTTTGGTGGAACACTGCTGACTGGCACTGTGGTTGATGTCCTTGTCACACGTTGCACTGTCATTATATGGCACTGTGTTTGGTGTCCAATATAACTCAGTTTTAATATAATATGATAGTGAATTGGTGGATAAATGTTGCAGTACATACATATAATTACTAAAAGTATGTACATGATTGAAATAATATAGAATATATCGTCAATGAGAAGATTGATGTACTATGAGGTTGTTGTGTTGAAAAGTGAGATATTGATTAATGGTTATAGGTGATGGTGTGGGTTTATTTGCAACTATGGCGGTTTTGGCACAATGAGGAACTTATGTATCTTGTATTTCCAGATGTCATCAGCATTGTACTAACCCAACATTCGGATGAGTGGATTTGTATGATTTGCTGCGGTCTTGTAGAAGTCTGTGGCTTGTTTTATCATGATGTCCATTATTGTTTCTATTTGAAGTTCTTTATGAAGTGGTGTGGTTGAAACATATCTGGGTACATGTGCCACTCTTCTGATGGCTTTGTTCTGCACCACTTGTAATTTCCTTGTATGCATCTTTGCTGCATATCCCCAGGCCGGGGCTGCATAAGTAAGTGTGGGGCGTATGCAGGCGGTATATAGAATTTTACCATTTCGAGGCGATAGCGTGCCTGTTGGGTTAAGTATCGGGTATATTTGGCCATTTTCATGTAAGCAGTAGCAACTGTCTGTGCTATATGTTTGCCCCATGTAAGTTTGGTATCCATGATAACACCCAGGTATTTAACGTTGGTTTTATAGTCAATATTAGTGTCAAAGAGTGTAGGTTTTTGAGTTCCTTCAGGAATATGTCTTCGTGAGAAGATGATGGCTTCAGATTTAGTGACGTTTACCGCTGTACGCCAGTCGGTGAACCATTTCTCGAACCTGGTTAATGCTTCTTGCACTTTCCGCACTGCTAAGTATGCTCTGGTGGAACTGGCGAAGAGCATAGTGTCGTCCGAAAAACAAGCAATTTGTGCACGGGGTACTGTTGGTAGGTCGTGGACGTAAATGTTAAATAGGGTGGGGCCAAGAATGCTCCCTTGTGGTACACCTGCATTAATGTCTTTGACTTGTGATGTTGCTCCAGGGATAGAAGTATAGAATTTCCTAGAATGAAGGTATGAGGCTATGAGATGTAAGTAGCAATCTGGAAGGTTAATTTTGTGGAGTTTGTATATTAGGCCTTCATGACAGACTCAGTCAAATGCCTTTTCAATAGCCAAGAAAACGGCCGCTGTGTACTGTTTCTTGTCAAAGGCGTTTGTGATGTGTTCAGTAATTCTTGTTAGTTGGTGTGTTGTTGAGTGGGCACGTCGAAATCCGAATTGATAATCTGGAAGTATATTGTTTCTATCGACGTGAGCTTGAAGTCTTGAATGGATGACTTTTTCGGCAACTTTGGAAAGTGAGCTTAAGAAACTGATAGGTCTGTAGTTTTGTGGGAGTGTTGCATCCTTCCCTAATTTAGGTAATAGTATGACTTTGGCTTTCTTCCAAGAGGATGGCCAGGTGTAGGTGTGGAGTATGCCATTTATGCAGTTAGTTATAAAGGAGAGAGCTGGTCCTTTTATATTCTTGAGGATGATTGGTTGTATGCCGTCACATCCAGGGGCTTTGTTGGTATTGATTTTATGTAATATTCTTCTAATTTCAATGTCATTTGTTGTAAGCTGGGGGCCCAATATCGGCTGTTGGTTCATTAATAGTCGCACATGATTCTCGACTTCTGCTGTGAGGGCCGGGTTTGATGGGTTGCAGTTTGGTTTAAATGACATTGCCAGTGTAGCTGCAAGTAAGTCTGTTTTTTTCCTGTGGTGAGCTAGCTACACTATTTTGTATCAAGTTTCGTAGTGGAGGGATAAAGAGGTTTTCTCTAGTTATTTTCTTGTGAGAGAGGCAATAGAGATAATAAAACACCCTAACAACATCAACAGGGAAGATGGATATCGGCTAAGCAAAATATGGTCACATTTATTTGTGGATGATGCGAAATCAAGCTACCAGAGGGCAGTCACGACAGACTCACCAGGATTGGCCAGCCAACCCAGCCAACCAGGTGCGAGTCAGCACACGATTGGCCCAAGTACCCAGCCAATCAGAAGGTCCACCAGGAGAGAGCCTGGATTGGCTAACCACCTCGGCCAATCAGATGCAAGCAGGCCTGTGATTGGCCGACAGGCCCAGCCAACAAGGAAGCAGCCACCCAGACACCAGGGTATATAAGGACCTGCAACTCTTGCATCTGCCAGTTGGTCTCCGACTCCGACTACCTGATGATGGCAGCTGCAACGACTGCCGAAACGTCGCAAGACAATCTCCAGACGCGGCTCACACCCACAAACCAAGAAAATGTATTTTTATAGTAGGTCTACGTACTTGAGATTACAGGTTAAGCCACAGGCCTGTAAGGCATGTTTGAAAACAAGTTTCCCTACTTTAGGACCCCTCTCTGTGCCATTACTTTCAATCAGAAGAAAAAAACCATTAATGAAGCAAAAATTACAATAAATATAAAAATCATACACATTAGAAAAACTGTGTTGTAGACCAATATGTATTACCTACTTCGTTGAACAGCAAAGCCTTCTGTTAAATACAATTTTAACAAATTACCGATTATAGAATATTTGATTTATTAAATGCGGGTTCGTGTCAACATCGAAAATTTAATTTTTCTATGATTATAATAACATTTGGCGTTTGCAATATTAACATCCAAGACAGCTTTAAATACAGACACGTGTCGTTGGGGTTTCATTACTGTGTTCCTTAAGTTACATGCTTAACACAGCTATAAATGGATCTCCAACAACATTAAATAAATAAACTATACATACCACAACCTAAATAGCTACAAATTCATTTTGTACTTACGTCAAAATGATCTTCGCAACTGTACAAAGAACTGGTCATCGATACATTCACGTCTCGGCGCGCAGCTTTGAACCATTTCGGTGGTATTTGTTTGGATTTCGGGACAGTACAAAACAGTTTTGAGGCTGAATGAATGCTCGTGTTTGTGCATCTAGGCACAAAACACCAACTATAGTCAGACACTCTGCCGAACTCTCTCTGTAACAATCGCACTCGCGCATCTGCTACTGCTGGCCTACTTCTATCTTCTTGTTTACCGTCTGATGACGTCGCAGCGGCAGCCATGTTGTGACGTAGGGTTTTCGCGGGCGTTTTAAATGCACGATTTTTAAATGTCCGTATTTACCTGAAATTTTCACTTCATGTCATCTAGTTTTTTAACGCAGATTACGTTAATGTTCTCATTAAAATTTGTGAGAAAGGCTCATTCTCCGAAAGTGCACTCATGCCAAGACCTAACCTGTAAAACGTACTCTTAGATAAAACATTTGCTTGTGCATCCGAATCTAACATCAACGACACCGTAATGTTATTAATATCCACCTAAATTGACCAAGATTTTACATCACAAAATAGTGAGTATATACCCGAAATACAAAAATCATCAACATCAATGCCCTTATTAGGGACACTGCTGACTGTCCTGGTTTCCACACTTTTACACATTCTCTTGAAATGATTACGTTTTTTTTACAATTTAAACATACCTGACCATAAGCAAGACACTTGCCATATGTATGTTTCAAACCACATCTTCCTGCAGGAGAACTTGTCGTGTTTTGTTATATTGTGAAACCAGCCCGCAAATAAAAATACTTTTAATAATATAATCCTTGAAATTACCAAAGTCACAAGAAGCACTCAGATTCTTGAGATGAACAGAAAAATCTTCTATGCCCTCACCATCCATTTGCCACCGCATAAAAAAAGTTGTATCGTTCAATGGTTAAATTTTTTTAGGGGAACAAATTGCGTGAAATATGGAGACAAGAACTTAATGTGTAACACTATAAAGTTCGAGACCAAAATAATTGTAAATTTCCAATGACTGCGACCCTAAACAATGCAATAGATTCGCCACTCGACACTGTTCAGGTTACCTTTCTAGGCATTGCGTCCTTACATATGTGGTAAACTATTGGTACCATAACCGCCACGCATCGGCCAAATTGAGAGTCACAAAATCCATATGCGGAAGTGCTCCATTCGAACCAAGTGTCCTAACCATACCGACTGCACTATCTGTTTGTGTTTCATCGTCGTCCATTTGCAAACGAATAGCAGTAATTTCCACCGAAGAGAGAATGCAGCAAAAAGAAACCCAAAAAACTATAAAATATCACTGCTGCTACCATGTATCACATAGTTCTTCGTAATGTAGTGAAAGGACACCTCCAGTGAAACTCTTGAAGTCATGCTCATTATCAATAATGACCATAGAAAAAATAAGGATGATAATGACTTAAGTACACACAATCTGCCTCAACCAGATACCCTCATAGATGTATATCCTTATAAGTTACAAGACATACATACTATACATGAAGTACATGCAATCATAGATGACATACTACAACAACCTGTTCCTAACTCAGTACGTATTCGTTGATAACGTAACCTCGTACAGGCAAAGAAACCGAAAATGATACACACATGCACAACAGATTGAAACAGAATGGACCAATGTACTCAACCAAATATTAAGCGCAAGCAAAACGAAAGTGGAAATACTCTGGACAAGTATATTTACATAATTGTAAACTAAAAAAAAAGTATATATTAATGAATGATCGTTAGTATATTAATTCACGAAACTGATATCTGTTCTGTCTTGAATTACAAATTGGTAAACAATGCGATTGCGTAGTCCGCAAGTTTGGCGTCGCGTCACGGTTTCAATATTTTACATAATTTAGTATTTTACAAGAGTTCATAAAGCTCCTTCAGACAATATAAACTATATGTGTGCTTATGTCGAAATAGATTTCTGACATTTGCAACGCGTCATATGGCCACCACTCCAGTTAATAAGGTTAATAGCCAAGTGTAATAAATTTTCATAAATTCCAGATGTAATAATAAAATTGTCGTGCGGCCATTCATTCTTCTCGCCATCATGTCAGGATGACGATTAGACAACTTTCATAAGCAATTATCTACGTAAAGATTTTTATTTAGGAAAAACATAAATGTATATACTTTGTCTCCGTGGAAACTAGCAGCTGCACATGACTAGCGTCTAGGCCTCCCCTCCTAGCTCATGTAATCCCCCTACCTTCCGTCCGAGAGGGGAGGAAATCCAGCCTATAGTGTTTAAAATACAAATTTTAAATAGTTATAATCATTAGGATATAAGAAATGTCGTGTATTAAGGATAGTATGTAGGGTTAATGTTGTAGTGTAGTGAAATGAAATTCAATGATTATTGTAGTAGATATGGTAATGGCAGGAAGTTACTGTCCTCGAGAGGCGGGGCCATTTTCGGAAGCTGTCTCCTGATTGGCCCAACTGAACTGAAGCCTGCAAGGCAAGTGGCGAGGATGTTGGCGCCAAGCACGGCGAGGATTTTTAATGGTTTTGGGACAGACATCGTCGAGCAGCGAGGAACGACGGGCAGAGGTACCACCTCCGGGCATCCATACAGACGTCGGAACGCCTTTTCGAAAGACTAGCAGAAACATTAAGAACAATACCGCCTGCATGCAGAAACGCTTGCGAAAGTAAAATTGTTTAATTTTTGCTTTGTATTACAGCTAATTATCTAGAGTTCACCATGTAACGAAGTCTTGAACTCGGAAGATTCGTTCAGTTGCTGAGAAAAAGTATTTGACAATCGTTTTACAATAAAGTCATGCTTAACTTCCCGAGACCCCCAGTGCTATGTTTTAAAAACATATACCACAAGAATAATCTGCCAATTGTTGTATATTCTTATTTTGAATCTGCATTGGTTCTAATCCAGGTCTGTCAACCTGACCCTGAGAATGCATTTACAATGGCGTACCAAAAGCATGAAGCTTGTAGCTTCTGTGTTTTTGTACACATTGACGTCACACCATCAGCACTGATGATGAAAATGCCACAAGAACATATCATTTACATAGGATCGGATGCACCAAAGTTTTTTTTTACAAAAATATTGTTGAGATTGGTAGGAAAGTGAATATTATTTACGACACTTCGTTAAAGATGCTGTCACTAACTCCCGCACAAAATTCAGCATATATACAGGTCAACAGATGTTGTGTCAAAGGTGGGAGCTTTAATAAAAGCAACGCGAAGGTACATGACCACTGTCACTTTAGCAGAGAGTACATTGGTGTGGTCTGCAACAACTGTAATTTGCTCAGAAGAGGCCCAAAGATTATCTCTGTATTTTTTCATAACCTGGCATATGATGAAAACTTTATCTTCATAGAACTGTGTATGACAGCAAGAACATTACCATCATCCCACATAACGAAAAAATAAATGTTTACGTTTGGAAAGTTACTTGGTGACATGTCCTCCTTAAGATTTAACGACAAATTCCGTTTCATGGCCAACAGCCTGGCAACATCACCAGGAAATCTGCCAGCAACAAAATTCTTCAACGCTATGAAATTCTTCTGTAATGTGTTCCCCTATGACTATGTCGACAGTATCGGAAGACTAGATGAAATAGAGTTACTACCAAAGGAGACATTCTACTATCGACTGACAAATACGAACATTTGTGATTCTGACTACAATAATGCACAGGCTGTGTAGGAGAAATTCGCCTGCAAAAATTTTAGGAATTACTCAGGCATCAACTTGAAAACTGATGTTCTCTTACTCGCAAATGTATTCGAGAACTTTCGTAGCCTCCACCTGGAAATATATGGGCTGGAATGTGTGCATTATGTGAGTTTATCCGGATATGCATCCGATGATGTGCTGAAGGCGACAGTAGTGAAGCTTCAACTTCTGGCAGATTATGACATGTACTTGTTTCACGAGAGAGTCATACGAGGTGGTGTGGACCAGTGTGTGAAGCGACACTGTGTTTCTAACAACAAGTACGATGACGAGAAATACAATCCTACTCAACCAACAACTTATCTACAGTCCTGGATGATACTAACGTGTATGGCTGGGTTATGAGTCTGCTTCTGCTTATAAGGTATTTAAAATGGTCCGGTACAGACCTCGACATCATGAATGCTTTGACCATTCTCCTGTGGGATGGGTACATGTCATTGAATGCAATGTATCCACCTGAAATACACAATTAACACCAATATCTACCACTTTTGCCTTTCAGGCACACAATCCTATGGACTCAGACATAAGCACACCATTGCGTTCTGCTTTGAAATTGCCTGGAACCTTTTTTGTTTTGAATCTAGTATCATGGATGGTTTACAGAATAGGCTGTTGTATGGAATTCATACTGGAAGTCAGGAGCTGTGTACATTTTTGATAAAAGTCGAGTAATCGTATCTCGTAGATGAAACTGTCGGAATACAGGTAGGCCAACTGCAAGTCGTCACTGTACTTAAACTTGATTACATCATAATGGAAATGATACATAAGTACTTTTGACAAATTAAGTACAGCCAGGCCACCATAGATGGCCTATCGAATAAGATAATTTCTTGCTTAAGTTTCACAAGCGACCGTTTTTTTTTAGTAAATAACTCCGTCTATGAAAGCAGAAGAAAGTGATGACTTCACTGACTGACAGACAAGAATTATATCGTTCATTATATTCTGCTCAAACGAGCTATTTCCCATGGACTGAAGATTGAAAACATTCACAGTGCTCTTGAGTTTGAGCAATAAATGAGTTCTTGTGAGTAATCAGAAGCGATTACAGTGAAACTAACTATTGCCTGACTCAAATGCCCAGTGGACATGGACAGTTCAAAGTGTATCTCCAACTGATGAGACTGACACCTAGCCCATACTGTGTATACTGCCCAGAAGAAATAGATGATACCGAACACACCTTCTTTAGATGTGAGTGTTGGACAGGTGAGTGAAAGGAAGCCTGGGACATACTCGGAGGGCCACAAAGCCCAGATACAATCGTCCAGCAGATGTAAGATTATGAAGAAATATGGAACTCCATAACGAACTTTGCTGAAACAGTAATACGGCAAAAGAGCCAGGAAGTACAGCCTGCAAGAGTTAGACACGACGATGCTTCATGCACCCACAGGGCCGGGCTGAAGTAATGCGAAAGCGGTTTTCAGTCCGGCCCCCTTCCTCACAGGAAGGGCAGACAGAGGATTGATTTTAGTCAGCAAAAAACTGACACTACCAACAACATCATCTGTTGGTGTCTTTTAAAGATTTTTCAACATCTATATAAAACTACAACTACAACTACTGCTACTACTACTGCTACTACCGCTGATATTAAAGCTGCAGTCGGCACAGATGGAACCGTTAGAGATCTTACGCCTACAGTTACAATTGAAGTCCGAAATATTGAAACTGCTTCTACTGAAACAGATATGCAAAAGGCACTTGAACGAGATTTGGATAATACTGCTGGTGTAAAAAGGATTGACTTGTCGAAAACAGTTTCTCGTGGGCAGCGCATTGCTTTTATAGAAATGGACAGCAAGCGTGCGCAATTTATTTTGACTACCAGTCGTATTAAAATTGGTTGGATCAACTGCCATGTTAGGCCACTTGTGACAATCTCTAGATGCTACAAGTGTCTTGGATATGGTCATGTCTCCAGCAAGTGTACTTGACCAGATCGCAGTAAGATGTGCTATAAATGTGGGAAAGAAGGCTTAAAAGCTGCCTCTTGCAATGGAATCCCATATTGTGTCTTAAGCGCTGCAGACCAAGTAAGGAAACGGAGTACAAACCATATTTCCGAAACTGGGCGTATATGCATATCAGAGTGCACTACAGGGTAGATCCGTGGAACAAAAATGACAACGGTTCTTCAGGGTAATCTAGGGAGAGGCTGGACGGTGCAAGCCTTATTACATCAACACATCTATGAGCATGAAGTGGACATATGTGTCCTTTCGGAACAACATTCTAATGTTTCAACTCCCCTCTGGTTTTCTGATGTGTCTGGCACGTCAGCTATTTGGGTTGCGAATCCAACCTTATATGTAATTGATTGTGGACTCAGTTATGGTTTCGTATGGATCATGACTGCTATCTTTACCCTGTTTAGTTGCCATCTGTCCCCAAATGAAGATATATCTACTTTCCGGCGTAAACTTGGCGACATTGAAGATACAGTAAGTCGAATAGGAGGAGAGGTCATCGTAGCTGGGGACTTTAACGCTAAGTCAACAGAGTGAGGCATGGACTGGAGTGACGTGAAGAGGGAATGAGGTTGCCGATATGATTGCGAGACTCGACCTTATTGTCGTCGACAATGGCAATTCAACTACTCTTAGACGACCTGGATATCGCGAGACTATTATTGATATTTCTCTCGTTTCTCCTACTACTGCTGCTAAAATCTCAAGCTGGGAAGTACCTGAGACCTATAATGCTAGTGATCACCAATACATTCAGTTTGTGATTGCTTCCACAAGAGATCCTGCAACGACATCCATATATATATATATATATATATATATATATATATATATATATATATATATATAAACTCTCTGGAATTTGAAGAAGCTGAATGAGACACTAAACTTATTCAATTTCTAGACGAAAAATGGCTAGAGATTTTTATGCCATCAAGTCTCCTAACAAGGAGTGATGCATAAAGACTGGTGGAAGAAACCATGAATCTCATAACAAGAGCATGCAATGTGTCTATGCCTCAGAAGCTTTCACGCTCCCGCCATAGACCTAATTATTGGCGGACAGAGTAGATTGTAGAACTAAGAAGGAAGAGTTTCATATTGAGACATAAACTGGTTAGAGCAAATGGGAAAGCCCTCAACAGTCATTCTGATGTACTTAATACACTAAATCAGGAATTTGCACAGGCAAAGAAGGATTTGAAGCAAGCTAATAACAATAGCAAGAAACAATGTTGGAAAAACTTTGTGATTAACTGGACAGTGACCCATGGGCGTGAGCATACCAGATTGTGGTGAAAGGTCTTGGGAAACAAAGCCCAGTCCCTCTGATGGAACTAGAGACCACCGAAAGAATTGTTGAAGATCTATTTCCACATCATCCCCCAAGAGCAACAAAAGTGATTGATAGGGCCAAAGACATAACTCAATTTACCGAAATGGAACTTCAGTTAGCTGCTAAGACTCTAAAATCTGCAAAAGCGCCAGGCCCTGATGGCATACCTCCTAAAGTCATAAAACTGATAGCGGAGAAGCGCCTCCATGTACTCTTGTCTATTTACAATGCTTGTTTAGTAACAGCGACATTCAGCAAACGCTGGAAGCGTCAACGCTTATTTTTGCTGGACAAAGGTAAAGGCCCTCCAGTGACATCGTCGTCGTACAGACCACTCTGCATGTTGGATGTCGCAGACAAGCTTCTCGAGAAACTCATTAAGGGTCGTCTAGTGACTGCTGTTGAACGGTCTGGGGGACTGTCAGGCAATCAACACAGATTTAGGAAAGGGCATTCGACGATTACAGCAATGGAACAGGCCCTAAATATTGTCAAGACGGCATGGTCAGGAAATCATCGATCTCGCAAGGTCTGTGTTCTCCTTACCTTTGACGTCAAGAATGCATTCAATTCTGTAGGATGGGAAGACATCCTCGAGGCAATAAAAGAAGAGTTTGATGTTGAAGGATACGTTCGAGATATTATTGATGACTACTTCCGAGAGAGAGTCCTTGAATATGATACGAAGGAAGGACCCCGTACAATAAATGTTACAGCCGGAACCCCTCAGGGCTCTGTACTTGGACCTGACTGCTGGAACATCCGAAATGACGATTTGCTGTGTATGCCTTGCCTGAAGACATCGTCTTGGTTGGCTATGCAGACGATGTTGCTGGTCTCATTCTTGCAGACGGTACCAAGGATGCACACCGGAAAGTGGATCATCTAGTGCGGCGGCTCTGCGACTGGTTACAGCAGCATAGAATGCAATTGGCAGCGAACAAAACGGAGATGGTGATACTGACTCGACAACGCAGGTTTGATAAGAACTTCTCAGTGAACATCGGAAAAGCGAGCGTGGAGGCCAAACACTCCTTATGGTATCTAGGAATACAGATAGATGGAAAATTGATATTTAGAGAACACTTGAATAAAGTTGCGGTAAAAACAGGTAGAGTTGTTACTAGCCTGTCGAGGATAATGCTCAACACGCCTGGTCCGAGATATAATAAAAGGCGAATACTGCTGAGCGCAGTACACTCAATAATGTTATATGCGGCAGAGATACGGGCGGATCAACTGCGTTATGACTCTACAGACGTAAATTGGGATCTATACAGAGAAGAGCGGCCCTTCGTGTCGCTTGTGTCTATCGCACTGTATCTGAAGCAGCTGTCCTAGTCATCTCTAAAGCTCAACCAATTGATCTCAAGGCTTATGAAAGAAAACGGCTCCACCAATACCGTATGGCCGGTATTTTAGATGAAAATATCAAAAACCTGGAGAGAAGACAGACCATGACAGAGTGGCAAAAAAGGTGGCAAAATTCCACTACTGGACGATGGACAGCGAAGCTTATCCCCCAACTGGCGGTATGGACAGAATCTCAACATGTCGAGACCAATTACTTCTTCACTCAATTTCTTACTGGACATAGCCTCTTCAATGAGTACTTATTTCGGATGGGATTAAAGAACAGCCCTTATTGCTCTTACTCCAAGGATGAAGTTGATGATGCACAACACACATTTTTCTCTTGTACACGATGGTCCAGTGAGAGGAACGATGTTTGGAAAGATATAGGTGTAATATCAACCCCGAATAATATCATTGCGCATATTGTCAGTTCCGAGAAATACTGGAAAATACTGATGAAATACACGAAGGATGTTCTGACAGCAAAAAAAGCTGATGAGCAGTTAATTATGAGCGCTTAATATAGCGCTTCTCGGGCCAGGCTGAAGTAATGTGAAAGTGGTTTCCGGCCTGGCCCCCTTTTCTATGAAAGGGAGGAAAGAGGATGGTTTTTAGTGGGTACAAATCCCACACTACCAACAAATCCATCTGTTGGTGTCTTTTTGAAGATTTTTCAACCTCTATAAAAAAAACTGCTACTACAACTACTACAACTACTACTACTACTGCTAATATAATTACTGCTGCTAGTATCATTACTGTATATACCATTACTGTTACTACTGCTACTACCTCTAGTGCACCTCGCTCGGTTAATATGTTATGTGGACGTACAGCACTTAGGAAACATTTAGGAAGTAGTATCTCGATAGTGTAGGTACTTGACTCTCGCTTTGGCTGCTCTGTCATAGGACCCATACTTAGGTAACTAACGTAATGCAGACACATTCGTTTTCACTTTAGCAGTAAATAGAACTGTCATCATTTATTCACTGTAAAACTTAAAGACGCGGCTACATAGTACTTGGTGGACACTTGTGAGACATTTATATTAGTATGTGTGTGTTTCTTCATGAACAGTGGAATTTCAATCTAAGTCAACCACTAGCAATTCTCGACGACAGTCTTCATAGTGTTGAAAGTGCCGCCTCGTTGAGGCGTCATGCAACGTTGCAGAGGTTTGGTTATAAAAATACGAGCTTAAAAAATTGCACATCTTTTATGCATACCTAATTAAGACTAGTCACACTGGAATGAAAAGAATCTATGTAAAATTTTCTTACCAGGAAGGAAAGAAAAATACACTTTCATATAAAGAAAAGAGTATTTCGCTATAACTTGAAGTAATTTCTTTGCATAACTTTATCATCATGTAATATTGTTAACATGTGAACAGAAGATCCTCGCCTGGCGAATGAGCTGTATTGCAGCGTATCGTGTGTGTTCTGTTTTATGTATTCTGTTAACCTCGCTTGCATTATGTAAACATATAAGAGGAAAACACACTCCAACTTTCTACTGAATTTCTCAAAGTAAAGAAATTTTTTTACTCCTAAAAAAGAAAAACAGTTAAAATGATTTTGTATGCTGCTCTATGTGGAAAAGTAGCAACATAAGTCGTAATACAAAAGGAAACATAGAAACATACGTTTTACTTTGCATCAAGATTTTCGCAAAAAAAAAATTCATCGCTTAAGGCGGCCGTTAACCTCACGCCTCATATGCATTGCAGTGTGTTAGTAAACAAGTTTTTATACGAAACTATTCCACGATTGACCACTGTGCCGACGTAGGAAAAGAAAATAACTTCAGACAAGGTCGGAACCTCATTGTTAAGACACCACGCTTATTACAAACATTGTTTCTAAGCCCTCCAATATGGCTAAAAACAGTCATTTCAGACTTCCGTACTTGGAAATGTACTGCAGGATGCATGTGAAACTCAGATTGCGATGTGCACTGATTGTTGGGTTCCTTAGCGAAAAGATCGGTACAGACTGGATTAAAGCACTAAACTTCATACACTGACTCTACACATCTATTATTAACGTTTCCTACTCACGTGCCCGATTTTACGGTCCACCATCTTGAAATATTTCGCCATTTAAATTTTATTACAATGCTTGAGTAAAACATTTATATCTTGCAATCCACTGGACGGATTTGTATGGTTCTAGTTTTAAATTTAGGTAAAAGTATAATGCATCAATTTTTTTCTGTTAAAAACTGGGTATATACTTTATAAGAATAATATAAAATCACTAAAACATTTTTTTATGAATTTGGTTTTCAGAAATTTTGTTTTTACACAAAATTGCTCGTGTATAACAAAAAATTGTTGGTGTTCTTTTTAAAAGATTATTTGGTCTTTTAAGTTTAATTCTAAATTTGTCGAAACAGAGCAAAACTTTTAGATGTTACGGCTTTATAAGTGCATGTGTGACTCTTCATTATAACGGGATTCCTCAGCGAAAAGATCATTACCGACTGGATTAATGTACCTAACTTAGTAAATTGCCCCTGTACGCCAGAAATAAACGTTGTCTCTATAGGGACCCAAGTTTACACACCGCCATTTTAAAATGCTGCACCATCTTGTGTTTTTTTCACTTCTTTACTCTAATTTTCATTTTTTTTAAATCTAATCGGCGGATTATAAAACTTTTTTTGTTAACGTTGCTAAAGCTATACGATGATATTTTCTTAACATACTTGAGATATGCACCTCAAGTTACGTGAAATATCAATTATATAATATCTTAATAAATATTTGTTAATGGTATTGTTACAAGGTTAAGCAAATTTTCATGTGTGGGCAATTCGTTGAGCTCTTTGGGATAGAAGTCTTATAATTAGAAATAAAAGAGTTGAATTAAGTTATTGATTTACTAGCTCACAAAGCTTACAAAAACACACAAAACAGAAATCAACTATAACTTTTAAAACTCCCTTAATTATGCACACTTACTACTGTGCCACAGAACGTTAATTAACTTTGACAGTTAAAGCACAAGAATATTTACCATTAATCAGTTAAAGACTACAAATCACAATAAAAATTCAGTCATATATCCACTCACAGTCTCTTAAATACTGACAGTGTAAAACCTTACTAGTCCGCAGTGATGATGAATCGCCGTGTGCTGCGCAACACCCCGAGTGCACCGCTGTCTTCACTGTTGAGGTCTTCGGTTCGACTCCCGTAGCGCACTTCCTCTTCGCTCGTCAGCCCGCCGCAGCAGTCCTCTTGTTTCTCCCAACACTGCTCTGAAGGTAGCCGCCTGCCGCCTCACAGTAGACTCTGACGTAACCAAGATGTCTTCACCAGTCTCTCTCCACAAGCATAGCACCTTCCTCTAGCACGACCAATAGCGAACTCTCCAGATATGCTGATCCTGGGCTTATATATTCCGGCCAAACTCCAGGGGTTCCCCGAATTATACAGGTCCAAAAATAGACATTACATCATGTTTCGGACGTGACTTAAGTCTCGCAGGCCGGCCTTGTGGGGCCAAGGCGCAGTTCAAACAGGTCTCTATGACGTAGTTTCGGCGTGACTTCCATCACGTAGCCGCCCGGCTGGTTAGTCATGGGCTAGTCCACAAAGTGTTACGAAACAGCTGCCGGCCGGTCAGGAAAACGGCTTTATAAAGCATAAACTTACTACTGTTGCATGCTGTAACTCTGAGGGTGGGCTGGCTGGGGCCTGTGTCGAAATATCTTGATGGCTGGCCCATGACTCACGAGCCAGGTTGCCCATGATGTAAACTTCGACGAATGTAGTGCGGTGATTCCCCTACTGATTCGTCGAATATATAAGGGCTGAATCGACAAATTCGGGGACAGTTCGCTATTGGTCGTGCTAGAGGAAGGTGCTATGGTTGTGGAGATAGACTGGTGAAGACATCTTGGCGACGTAAGAAGTCTACTGTGAGACGGCAGGCGGCTACCTTCGGAGCAGTGTTGGCGAAACAAGAGGACTGCTGCGGCGGGCTGACGGGCGAAGGAGGTACACGACGGGAGTCGAACCGAAAAGCTCAAGAGTGAAGACAGCGGTGCACTCGGGGTGCTGCGCAGCACACGGCGATTCATCACCACTGCGGACTATTAAGATTTTACACTGTCACTATTTGAGAGACTGTTGATTGGATATATGACTGAATTTTTATTGTGATTTGTAGTCTTTAATTGATTAATAGTAAATATCCTTGTGCTTTAATTGTCAAAGTTAATTCACGTTCTGTGTGCACAGTACTAATTGTGTGAATAATTAAGGGTATTGTGAAAGTTATAGTTGATTGCTGTTTTGTGTATTTCGTAGCTTTGTGAGCTATTAAATCTATCACTTAATTTAACTATTTTATTTCTAATTAAAATACCTATATCCCAAAAGAACTCATAATAATTGCCAACATTTAAGTTTTTGCTCAAACTTGTAGCACTACAATATGCTTTAAAAGAACATTTTATAACATTCAATTTGTTACCAAATTCGTGTGTATTAGATCATTGTTACAGAAGTTATAGTGTTTTAATACATGGGCAGCGCTACCTGAACATAGTAATTGTGGTATCGATACCACTTTTATACCCGCATCTCCTGTTTTATTTAGCTTTATTGTAATGTGTACTTGATTATTATATAACCACGTACTTTTTAGTAAATTTATATATTGTACTGAAAACAGCCTTAGGCTTAAATGAATTTCAGTTTGCAGGCGTAACTTTAAAAAACTGAAAATTTAAAAAATGGAATTATTAATAGCTGGTATGCGTTGCCTTTGACTAATCCAGTTTTGGTTCAGGGATGGTTATTATTATATTCACCACCTAACCCAAAAAAAGGGCATTTCCGCTATCCGCCACCTGCAGACCCGCCTTGTCCCGGAATGGATACCGGAAACTGTAAAGGAGTCAGTAACGTTCCCTGATCTTTGGCAGTTCACATACCCTCTCTTCCTACCTTCTTCCGTTTGCAAAAAAAATAAAATTAAATTAAAAGTATTGTGATCAAAAAGTTAGTCACATTTAAGTATGTTAGTCTTAACATATGATAATATTTCCACAATTAAGTAGCAGGTATATTACCAGGTATACTACTGTTACAATTCACATCGTCCTTTACACTTGCCTAACGCTGTACACTGCAAGGAAGTTCCACAAACACACATTCTAGAGCAGAGCGGGATAGCCTTGCAGCCACGGCGAAATATTCTGTCATTTTCGTCTTCAGTCTGGTTTTGTTGACACGTTTCTCACATTCTAATTTCCGCAAACGATGTTCATACAGTTAGTGAAGCTCGGCAAGCTTAAATAAGTACTGTCCATTTCTAACACAATTCTCGACATAGGAAACTAGTTCAGAAAAAAACACGTGATTCTGTTGTTATGTTGTCATTATCTATTGTCGAAGTATTCTCTCTTTGATGTGAGCGATGCTTGTTCTTATATGATGTGAGACATTTATTGTGGTACTTGGCTTCGATTGCCACTAAATCTCCTCCACTAATGCGAGCAAGCAAGCCTGTGTCCTCCAACTCTGTACATTTTTTAGTGTTCGGTCTAAAGTTAGTGTTGAGCATTAGTGCAATAATCCACTTGCTGTCATACAAAATATACAGTCCTCGTTAAGCACGGGCGTAGATGTATCAACTGCAGAACGCTTTGATCTTCGCAGCTCCGTATCGCTACCCTTGTGTTTTCATTCTTGGCGCTCTTTAGTCCTTGTCAGTTTGGTTACAGAATACTTCAGCCTACATGTCTTATGCCACTTGGTCCTATTTTATAATAAGAGATCGGGAATAAATAACAACTCAACATTTTTAACTCCAGCAGGCAATACGTCTAATTATTTATAACATCTGACAATTGAAGAAAACTCAGAGTAAGAATCGTCACTTACAGGACATTTCAATTCGCTGTCTACAGTCCCACACACAATATAATTATTCCAATCCATTGTCGGTGTGAGTTACATGTACACAGATTTACGCACAACAGAAAGCAATACCTGTTAACAGTAACCATGCACTTACTTACACAATGCAGGTTTCTTGTAACTTGAAAGACCAAGCGACGAAGCACAACAATGCGATCTCATGCGTAAAATGGTATCACAAAATCAAGGCATTCACTTACATCATTAATTTATTTACGGCTTAGTTAAAGTGTCGAAGTTAAGGCACCAACGTTTTCTTACACTTAACCACTTTTACATTTTTGGTGCATTAACAAATACAAAATTACAATCTAACTACATACAAAATAACAATAAACTACATTACTAAGCCATAGATACCAGATACACAAAAATAAGAAACTGTAAATGTTCCTTTAGATAAGTACAAAAAGCTTTATGAAAAAAAGTAATTAAAAATGTAGTTAATGGCTGAACAAATTTAAACCAAGGGGGAAAAACAACTCGCAGACATTACAGACTCAGGTTAGAACTACACTGAGTAAGAAAATAAAACGTACACCGTACCCTTAATAATTCACGCAGCCCAAGTTACTGCGACAAGTGAACCGAGATGTTTGCCAAATACTGAGGAATGTAACTAGATGACTGTGGCAGGTAGTGGTTCGGCTGTGTTAGGTGGGGTTAATGACACTTAGCATTAATTTGGCAGTAAGTTAGCTGCAGTAATTTTTTTTATCGATTTCGGACACGTTAAGTAACAATATAAACGTAACGAAAATTTCTTTTAATATATTTTAGTACATTTATTTATACAACAAAATGATAGAAATAATGGCTTTCAAACGTTCTACCTTTATCCCGAAAAGCCAATAGCCTATTACTAGTTCTTGCATAATTTTCTAAATTTTTATGTTAGGTGTATTCAACTAACGTATATTTCGGAAGAGGAAGGAGTGGTCTAACAGTCAAACAGAGAAGTGTTTCAAGTAGAAAATAAAATCTCTAATTTTTTTGTTTTATGTTTGTTTGTTCTAATGTTGAACTATTAAAGAAATGAGTTTTTACAGCTCAGAGAACCTACACTCCAAACTTATCGGTAAAGAATGTATGTACGTTTAAGGGTACCGGTATGAAATTTGTTTTTGCATTTTTTCCAAAATTTGTTAACGTTTAAAAAAAATTATACTATTAAAGCATTGCATTTGTAAAGTTATGATATTTATGATACCGTAACTTCTGCAATTATTGTACGATTTGGACAAATTTGGAATCAAATTAAAGGTAAGAAAAATTCATTTCAAAAGTATAGTAATGATTTTTCGCTGCATTAACCATTATCACATAACAATGAAATTTGTCAAAGTTAAATACTTAAAAAAAAAAAAATTATTATTGATAATTCATACTGTGAGTAAAGCGCATACCCGGTTTTTTAAAGTAAAAACTGATGCATTATAGTTGCGTATGTATTAATACATATATAACGTCTACAACAATGACATAATTCACACGAATTTGGTAACAAATTGAATGTTGTAAAATTTTCTATTAAAACATATTGTAGTATGTTTATGCTTTATCAAGACTTTTCCTGGAAAATCCAAATATGCCATTGCCAAATATTTATAAAAGTATTATATTATTGATATTTCACGTATCTTGAGGTGCATATCTCAAGTATGTTAAGAAAATATCAACATATAGCTTTAACAATGTTTACAAAAAAAGTTTTATAATCTTCCGATTAGATTTTTAAAAAATGAAAATTTGAGTAAAGAAGTGAAGAAAACACAAGATGGCGCAGCATTTTAAATTGGCGGTGTGTAAACTTGAGCACCTATAGAGATAACGTTTATTACTGGCGTACGGAGCCAATTTACTAAGTTTGGTACATTAATCCAGTCGCTGAGGAATCCTGTTATAATGGTGTCACACTCGTGCACTTATAAAGCCGTAACTTCTAAAATTTTTGCTTTATTTCGACAAATTTTCAATCAAACTAAAGGGTATTAAATAATCTTTTAAAAAGCACACCAACTTTTTTTTGCTATACACGACCAAATTCGTGTAAAAACAAAATTTCTGATAACCAAATTTAAAAAAAAAAAATGTTTTAGTGATTTTTTATAGTTCTTATAAAGTATATACCCAGTTTTAACAGTAAACATCGATGCATTATACTGTTACCTACATGTCAAAGCCAGAACCATACAAATCCGTCCTGTGGATTACGAGATATAAATGTTTTACTCAAGCATTGCAATAAAATTTAAATGGCGCAATATTTCAAGATGGGGGAAAGTAAAATCGGGCACCTGTGTAGGGAACGTTAATAATAGGTGTGTAGAGTCAGTGTATGAAGTTTGGTGCTTTAATCCAGTCTGTAACGAACTTGGCTAAATTCGACGTAAAGGGACTCCACTATGAACTTTGCAACAGACTTTCCGCCAGTAAAATTATATGGTCACGGCTTAGTTTCCCATAGTTAAAATGGTTTTGGCGGGAACCTTGCACACTGTTTCAAAGCTTGACTTATTGAGGCGATGCGGCATTTGATGCTCGTTTCAAGGTCGTCCTTATGTCTGCGTCATTTCTGAGCTTCCTACGCTCACGGTAGGCGACACCCTTAATAGCTTCCCTTAAAACCTTAAATGGGAAACGCATAATCAATAAGTGTTGTCTTTAATTCAATATCAAACTAGTTGCCGACGAAAGAATACGCACTCAGTTGAGCACCTTTCACGTACTGTAAGCGGGGGTGACTCTGGGACACCTTTATATTATTCTTACTTTCCATGGTTGTCAACTGTGAGCAGTTAGCAATTAAACGTCAATTAGATGTTTATTATTCAGAATTTGTCGCAAGTAAATGTATTTATTTTGGGCTACCATACATGCTAAAAAATATATTTTTGAAATGTCACAAATACACCCTACGTCTCCAAGGTCATTCCACGTCTCCAAAGTCACCCCACGCTTACGTTCTAAGAGGTGAAGCAATTAGTTAACCTTCCATTGTCGCTCTTTTCGCTCCCTTAATTCCGGAACAGGAAGACGGTAGACACTCGAGGTCGGCGACCGCTTGAACTTGGTATTTTTTCAAAAAATGTCGTTCCATTCTACAAAACATTTTTCTCGCACGGACAAACTAACCTCGAGTGTAAACAGGTGCTGCTGTTACGTATCGTATCTTACAAGGCGTACGTGACTTAGTGAACGTAATCTCGACACATGTCCGGGTTAATCTGACCGGGTTACTGAGATGACCCCACAGGTTACAGATAACAACTAGGGACGTCCTTCCTTCTGTGTGTAACATGCCATCAACTCACTAATGCTAAGATCACGCGGCAGACATAATGCAACTCCTAGAAGAAGTAGGGTTATGGACGTGCAAGTGTGAATAATTCTTAATTTTGTATTTCTATGAAATAGTTTTAGTTTTGTAGACGTTACTAGTATCTAGATTTCCTCTTATGAAAATTTTTAGCTTGAATATTATTACTATAACGTCTTGTTATTGTGAAAATTTGCTATTATGTGGACAAACATCCAACTAAAACCAACAAACTAACGGAAATAATTTTCATTGATCTTATTTGTAATAATAATAAATAAACAAAAAACCAACCCAATTTTTTTTTAATCATTGCTTAAAGTAATGAAGTTTTATTTTGTTTACGGCAGTTATTTAAAATTACGCAGTTATGCTGTTTTGTATTTCTATGGCTTAGCAATCAGCCAGTGACATGTAATTTGAGCGTAAGTCATTTAATTTCATCAAGTTTCTATGTTTTAACTGAGTGTGTGTTCCCGCACCATGCACATTTAGACTTGAACATGCTGTTAAGGGATGCTATGGAAGCCAAATATTTTCAAAAGAGGATATTGTACTCACCTGAGCCGCATTTTTACTTTTCACTGAAAGCTCTGAGACCAGTGACTCACTCCAGGGTTGTCCGTGATATCACTGCTTTCAGTGAAAAAGAAGTACGGCCTAAGTCAAGACTAACATTACTTACTGCATATATTAAGTTATGAAATTTTTCGTTCTTGAATACCTTAAACAAGTCCTCACCTGATTATTTTACCAGGTGAAAGCAATAAAGAAGGCATGCAGTACGGGTGAAACAGATGCTCGTCAAGATTAATATCGCCGCTCTAATACGAAAAACACTCAATTGGCACGCATGGTTTTCGTACAAGTCTGTTTTTCTATCCGGGTTTCTGCGGTGACCACTAAATTTTATTCGTGGAAATTAGACGTCATTAAAATACTTCTCCGTTTCGGTTTTACGATCCAGGTTGTTATTATTCTGATACAGTAGTCTGAAAAGCCGATATTAGTCATTTGGGGGCCCCAAAACGTGTTTATTGTAGGCGTGCCGTATTTATAAACATAGAAGCATAGCTTGAAATGTGTTTTTAATAAAATATTTAACATTGGAAATACATTTATTTACGTCTAGTAAAACAGAATTCACGTGACATGCGCCAGCAAGGAATCTTCCTAAATAATAACATGATAATTATATTGTAATAGCCTAACCATTACTTTAACGTACACGTTTTTCAGGAGGCGTATTCTAATAAGTACTGGATTTAATATCAAAGAACAAATACCAGTCTTTGATATGTAGAGTCCTGCAACAGTCGCGTTATTGTATGTTGTTAGACTAAAGTTCACCACTACGAACTTACCAGAGTGATTACATTGGCCGCGAGAAGGTAAGTGATGTCACCGCTACACGAAGCTGGTCACTCTAACATGAAACTGTTCCTTACTGGACAGTTGCACACTCCGCGGTAAAAAACACTACATTTGTATAGCCAATGGGAGACGTCGAATGAGTGTGAAGCCGTTTGGAGTCTACTGCACTGGTAAAAAATAATTCAAATTTCACATGTTCCTAGTTACAGGTTGTACATGATAATATTTCGCCGGAGAACTTTTAGGGTCTGTCCATAATAAAGTAGTGGAAATACGTGTGGTTACTGCATAGTGCAAGTTAGCTTAATAACATTCACCTCAACTCTAGGAAAGGTCGGTAGCCTATATTTCATTTAATCACGGGCCGAAAAAAATACAGATAGCGACGCGAAAAAAAAAAAAATCAAACGAAGGCAGTAATCTTACATCTCTGCGCACATACAGGCCACGACCATACCGGAGACAATCTTTACTCGAGTCGTTTGATATGTGGCTCGGTTAAAGCTTACTCGCGAACAAAGCTAACTCGGTCATCCAGTATTTCTAAATGAAGTGTCTTGTCATACGCCTTTGCAACACTATGCTGTCTCAGGATACCAGGTGAGGCCAGAAAACACACTGAAATAAAATTATTGTTGTAGGAACCATACGTGTGTTAACATATGGCCAACAGTCCAGTTAGGTTGTCGGTGATATCTACATAGTTCTTACAACAATCTGTTCAGTAGAAGTTTCAATATGCTCTGTAAAAGAAATATGCTTTTTTCCCCTTCCACACAGCAGATTATGTCTTCCATATAAATATTGTTGTAGGAACAATTGAGGTAATACCGACAACCAATCTAGATTGTTGTTCCTATTTCACCAAAAATATGCAACCTACGACAGTTGACGTTCAGTGAAATTAAATAAATGAGCCTAGTTTGGACGTAGTCAACACAAACATAAATAAATCAAAGGCGTGTCAAAGTCTATTAGGAATTATTTTTAAAATCACGAAAATATATTTTTAAAAATGTTCCGTAGCAAACAACAAAACGAAAACAACTAAAGCAATAAAAACATAACACCAGAGTTGAGAGAACGCAGAAAATCACTGACAGGAAGACAGGGTTACTCAAAAAACAATTTTAACAACGATAACGACACAAACACAAGACTAAACGACAGGACTATGAGGACACGGAAGACCACTGTAGATTTCCTAGGACGACGTCGTCACGTTCAAACGTCGAACTCAGAAACTAACTCCAAAAATATTTTTTAGAGTACTACATTCATTTGCAGTGTAGTAACACTTTTGTGGGGCGACGACAGATAATATTCCATAGTAGCCGCGATCGTCAACATGTTACGAACATTATTGTTGTTTTTCTGTACAAATTGGACTTCGACTGAGATTAGACAGTCGATATCTGGACGATTAAGAGGCTAGAGTTACAAAACACACCGAGTAATATGTGCCTGGTATGTGTGTAAAGACATTTGTCCCGGGGTACGGCAAATTTTCCGCATAACATATAATGTTAGGTGATAAATGCCATTAAGATAAGTAAAGTGGAAATGCTTTTATTAAATAAGGGATTGGAAAAATATTCGACAATCCATTCAATAGAAAGCAAAATCATGTCCACTTATTACGTGGCTGAAGTTGGAACACAGTTCAGTGATACTTCCTGGAAACGTATAGGCCTAATAACACTGAGTAAACAAGGACAGAATCCAGTCCTACTTTAGCCGCCTCGTTAGTACAACAGTCCACGCAGCCTACGTTCGAGAATATATTCAACGAAGGCAAGCATTCAGGTCATTGAGCTCGCAACATATTCCTGTCCCTAATTTCAACAAATACATGTAATTTACTTGAGAATTTATGTGACCACAGACAGCAGAATGGCTTTAGTGAAGTAATTATTGCAAGATAATTAGGAAGGAATAAGCCCTGACATGTAGTAAAGAACCAACACAGCATTCACTTGAAGTGACTTCGTAAATCCCTGGAATGTCGAAATCAGGATTGACAAACCGAAAATCGAACTCGGAACATTCTGAATTTGAGCCATCAGTTACTTTACAGCATAAAAACACGCACTTTATATATATATATATATATATATATATATATATATATATATATATTGAGGCACCCATTCCTTCCGTTTCCCTCTTTATTTTCTACGCCTGATAATACTAATCGGTTTCCCTAAAAATTTATATAAAAGTTGTATTTTTTCCTGATTTGTAATAATAATTATAATACACTCACTGCAAGTAGGTTACTTAATTATACAAAATTCTGTTTTCATTTAATTTGTATTATCAAAGTTGGATTTGCTGTCGACCGTCCTGAACTCCCGCAATATTTCTTTCTACATGGGTATGTTACCATGACTATTTATTCGCGGTCAAAAACTATAGACGTTTCAGAGAGATCAAATTAGCTCAAATTATATATGTACAGTGACAGTATACGAAGACCAACTTCAAAAACGGAAAATTTGTGTCTCAAAAAATGTATATACATTTAATTTGCACTGCATTATATTGCGACAAATAATTTGTGAATTTGTGTTTAAAGCAAATAAGACTTTTGTTCATAGAACACAGTAAATGATAAGATATATAATGTGTTATCTTTGTAATAGATCGTTACTAGCGTTGTGGTAAAGTAGGTCGAAATGTTTTTTTTTTTTTTTTTTTTCATGGTTAAATATGAAACGACGATTACTACACGCGTTTTTCGAACTATTGTGATAGTCTATTTTTAACGCTAAATACAGGATAAAATATAATAATATATATTTTAAACAATGATATTTTCCCCGTTCTACTCATTCAGCGAAAACAGGGGGCAAACGAAAGTGTACAAACCCTGATAGCAAAATAAGTTTGATGCAAGCTTGAACCAAGCTTGCCATGACAAGTCTGCAAGCTTGCAGCAAGCTTATCATGTCAAGTCATAAGCTTAAATAAAGCTAACTAGTCTCCACACTACAAGCCTGCAGCAAGCTTGTCATGTCAAGCTAACTAGTCTCCACACGAAAAGCCTGCAGCAAGCTTGCCAGTAAAACTTGATTCAAGGTTGCTGCAAGCTACCAGTAAGCTTGCCTCGTACAAGGCATGATACAACTGTAAAAATAGGCTTGACTCAAGCTTGAATCAAACTTACCAAATAGGGCTTGTAATGGCAAGCCTAAATCAAGTCAATAGCAGGCTTGCCGCAAGCTTACATGCTATCTGGGAAAGGGAATAGACACACATTTCATTAAAATGCTTGCAAAAATGCTCGAAAAAATTAAAAACTAAAAGTTTTAAAATCAAGTGATATTCGATTTTTATGCTAAATTCGGAGCAAAATGTAAGAACATATATCAAAAACATTGTTATTATAACCATGTATCCTCATTCGGTAAGCATAGAGGATTAATGAAAGAAAATGGCCGAATGTGAACGGTTTAAAATTTTGTAGAAATACATCAAAAAATTAAAACAATAATTTTCGGACGTAGTTATAATTTTAAAAAGCAATCTCATTGCTGATAATAATATCTCAAATGGTAGCTAACACGTTACTATGGAAATATTGCAAAACGAAGAGGAATTGGTAAAATAATGATCCGGTCAAGATAACTCTAATAATCCATAAAAAACATTTGAACTCTTTTAATAAAATTTCTTACATAATTCAAGGAAGAACTATCATTCATGATTTTTATTAATTCATCACGGTCTTCAAAATCTGCTGCATTAATCGCATAAAAATAAGTACAGAGCACATAAAAAAATACCTTGCAGAATATATAATATTCTCTTTTGTCAACTTTTTACCCCTTTCTTCCAGTTGCTCGATTTTACGTTCGTTGAGTTTAAAAGTTTATTAATATATTCGCTAATATTTTTGATAATGTCTTTGAAGTCTGATTAAATCCGTTAACAACTCCCTAGCCTTGTTCTTGTTTGGCACCAAAATCCCTACCACTGCCTGGAGGGCAGTTGGACCAATCAGAAGGCAGATTCTGAAAGACGGCCCCGCCCCTAGAGGACAGAAACTTCCTGTCATTGCCGTATTTATTAACAAAGTTAATTCAATTTCATGTCGTTAGACTTCGACAATTACCCTGCATGTTTTCCGTAATTCCTAAAATTCTTCATTTTCCTATTGGTATATATATATTTAACATCTATATCATAAATATTTTTTATTTTATTTTATTTATTTATAAGCGCTCTGTTGATTCTTACATGTGTTATGTGCATATGGGTATAGAGTTTGTCAATTATACAGTTACATAGGACATAGGCTATGTCACACATTACTTTGGCCCAAGGAAATATTACAATGTAACAAAATAACAATAATACGGCCATAACAATCACAACAGCAATAACAATAACAACAATAACAGACCCCTATTTCACCAAATTTAAAACCTAGTTATCATGATTAATAAAACCACTTATTTAAATACTCTTCAAAAGTATAAAAGCTGTTATTAAGTAAGAACTATTTCATGTCCACCTTAAATTTATTTGGATTAGAAATACATAATTATTTATAACTGTTGGGTAATGTATTAAATATCTTAGCTAAAGCTGAGAATGAGCCTTTCTGAACAGTAATTAGATATGTATATGGAACATGTATATTAATATTATTCCTAGTTTTATACCTATGTACATCATGATTCATCTGGCACTGTTTCAAATGTATGACAGAGGTTTAAAGATAACTTGTCCTCTTAGAGTGAGAATACCTTCATCTTTGAACAACTTCCTACAAGATTCCTTAGGTCGTTATTACAATAGTTCCCATTGTTCTTTTTGGAGAAGGAACTTTTTTTTTTTTAGCATTTGACGAGAATCCCCAAAAGATTATCCCATACGACATTATCGAATGAAAATAAGCATAATACACTATTTTTAAAGTTTCCTTAGTGGCTAATTGAGAAAGACATCTTAATGAGTAACATGCTGAACTAAGGTAAAGCCCAATTACCTCACCTCACCAGAGCTTATACAACACAAACCGTACACTTTTTTAACTCTTCACTTTGCCGCGTCACACAACATGACTGGTTTAGTTGACTCACCACATGCACAAACAATAACACTACCCAAGGAGCACTGCTGTCGGAATTATCCCACTGTACCCTATGTGTGCATCCATATCCAGCAAGATTATGAACGTGAATCGGTACAAATGTGGGTTTAGAAGTAACTTGCATAAAAGAGATATTAATTGGCCAGTGAAATGATCGTAATGATGTACTTGTCTGTCTGAAATTATATTTTCATTTACATTTACATTTTTAATATAAAAATTGTTCTTGTGGTGATAAAGGTTTCATTCGCTCAGGTTCTAAATATCGATATTCAATTTCTTCAACGTATGATTTAATTGATTCAACAAACTTACTATGGGTTCCTGGACCTCAATTCATGTTTTTGGGGTTTTATTGTATGTGACCAACATTTCAATTTCAGCTCAACACTGTTGATTTGTTAAGATAATATCCTTCTTGCAACATTTCCTTATATAAACCAGGATCAATGTCTCATTTATTTCGCTCTCTATATTTTCTCATCAATTCGTATTTGTTTTTCAATTTTGGATCTGGTTTGCAACCTAATATCTTTTTGGCAGAGTTTCAAAGTCTGCATATATTACAAATGAAACTATCGTGGTATGTTAATCATTTTAAAATTTTATTTTTTCACCCTCTTCTGGAAGTTCAAATCTAACTGGTTTGTCAGTTGCACACAGAAAGTAAGCGAGATAAATCGTAAATCCAAAACTAGTGTGCATTGTTCCCATCTTTGATCGCACTTGTTCTTTCATAGGAATAAACATTAACGGATAGTTCAAGTTTGTGTTAAATTTTTTGGGATATCATCCAATTTAACAGGATAATTAATATTTACATTTGTGAGTTTTTCTGTTAGTTCTTTTACAAAAATCTATAGGGTCCGGTTATATTTATATTTTGCTCTATAGGGTTTAAGACAGATGCTAAAGACCATAGGAATAATTTTTGACCGTTTTTTCTACTTTAACACTAGCATTTTTTTATTTATTATTTCGTCAGGACGCTGCGTGAAAAGGGATGTATTTGTTTATAGAAAACTGCAGCCCATTAATTTTATCTAAAACCAAATCAGATCCTTCGTGAGGATTGGATATAAGTTTCTCCTTCCGTGAAATAATTTCCTTCTTTCCAACTGGATACAATTTTTTAAAATCTAAATAACTGGTTAAAGTATAGTTATTGGTTTGGAATACAATTTCTCGACGTTGTTCAGTAGTTTGCCATATATTCACAAAACAACATATTAATTTTTACACTACTATGTATTCTAAGACTCTCCTTTGCTCTTTGAACAACTATAGGTATTACTGAAATCATAAAGTATTTTGGAACCAAAATGTTCAAATCATTTCCAAAATTAAATATCTGTAATCTATTTCAGGCTCTATCAATTCCATAATTTCCATGAGCTCTTCTATGCTTTTCAAACAGTCTGTTAGAATAAGTAAATATATCTTTCACAGCTGTTAGTTCCATAGTATTAATCTTATCAATGTAAACATCATAAAATAGTAAAATCTAATTTCATTGAACCCACAACAATCTATCATATTCTATTAGTTCGATTAGTTGAGATTTATTAAGTGTAAACTATCCTCGAATATCCAGGTTCTTTGCTCTAGCTCTCAGCTCAACTAATTTTAGATTTTTCAAAGCGCCCAATTATTGTGAAGAAAATTTAAAATGAAAATATGTAATTTGGTAATGAATTTTATTTAGCTGCCATTTGAGATATAATTATCAGCTGTGGGCTTGTCTTTATTTAATTACTTTCGTTATGTTTGAATTCGAGTTATTTTTACAAAAATTTAATCCTTTCACATTAGCTGATTCACTTTCGTTAAGGGCACGGTACACAGTACTTTTCATCACCATGTTTTTAATTTTATGTTCGTATGAGATATTTTTGTCTTGTTTTAGACACAAAATGTGACTAAATTTTTCTCTTATAACATTTTTTTATCTCACATAGTTTTTGCGAAGGGCTCGTTGAAGCCAAAAATTTGCATGTTTCCATTTTAAGGACGACACTAAAACCAACTGATATACCAAACAGAAATGAATTACTATGTTGTAGGCTACAAGTTCAGCTATGTTTACCCACAAACCAAATATGTTTGTATTTTTAAAAATATTATTGAATTTTGCCAATATTTATTTTAAATTTGTGCATTTTTATTTAAATACAAAAAAAATTTATTCTTTGTTTTTATGGACGTGACATTGTAGCCTGCGACGTCTTTATCCACTGTGATTTTTTTCAGTTTGCCATGCCAGTTGTTATTAAGTATTAAGTGTAGTCCTTAAAACAGAAACATGCAAATTGCGACTTTAACAAGCTGTTACGCGAAAACTATAATAAAAGAAAAAAAAATTTCATAAGAGCCAAATTTAGTCACATTTTGTGTCTAAAAAAGGAAAAAATCTAGTACAGATAAAAAATAAAAACATGGTCATGAAAATTGCTGTATACCGCACCCTTAACCCTCTGTGCTTACTGAATATAAACAAATATGTGTAATAACAAAGTTTATAAATTAATGTTATTACATTTTACTCTGAATTCAGCATAAAAATCAAATATGACGTAATTTAAAAACTTATAAATAACTATTTTTTCCCAATTTTAATGAAAAATGTGTTCGTTCCCTTTTATACACTAAGTTTTCCTCTTGTTTATCGTTTGGTAAGTAAAAAAGGAAAGAAAAATCATTGTTTTTTATGTATACATAACATTATATTATATTTTGCCGTGAAATTCATTGAAAAATATAATATCACATCGTTTTGGGAACAAAGTGTGCAGGGATCGGCATTTTATATCTACTTTCATGCTATTTGTAGTTGTAACGCAAGATACATCTAGAGACGTCTTCGTGCAGCACATGAACGGTTGTGTAGTGTCTCACACGTGCTCTAGTTTACAAAACTGTTCAACGTTTCCTAAAATATTTATTAATTAAAATGACACACACTTCAAACAACGTATCTGTTTTTTTTTCTTTATACACACAGTGCGTTTGTTATAAATACTTAACGATTATGGGGTTGCTCAGAATGGACAATAACGACAATTCATATTGCCCTGTCTGGAAAAATGCAAACTGATACGTACACAAGGAAACTGAAACTTCAGAAGTTTATCCTAATGCCTCACTATCCATAACAAAATTATAGGATCTTCGCTTACAGTGTCACAGAAAAATACTTGTACGAAAACAACGCAAGCTAATGCAGTGCTCCGTGTATAAAGACGGTATTATTCGTGACACACGCTACACCCATATTATCTTTATTGCCTCCAGCGGTTAACCAAGCGTCGCTAGAGGACTTCTTAATCTTTGGGATTATGGACCATGTATTTATACATAGAGACATCTTTACATATGTCTTGCCAAGCTGTGAAGTGATACTCAAATCTATATCAGTTGTTATGAGACATTTTGAAGGTATAGTGCTATTTAGCACAATTTAGGGGTGGATTGTTGTCAGTCAAAAATCATTATACAGGTTGTTTTAGAAATACTTTTACATGTTTGTATGGTTGATTCCTTACACTTAAACAAGAAATAATGTCCATTCAAACACAGGTCCGGAAATCCTTAGTTTTTGAGATACTAATGAATGTTTATATCAGCGTTTTCCAAGGTATAACCAGCATTAATGTTAGCCAATTGAATAATGTTGTGGAAACAAGCATGCTGATGCCCTCATTTGTATCATCTATGGCGATGTGGGAGTGTTTGAACGCATCTTTGTTTCTGTTTCACAAGTCAGGCCAGCATTATTCTAACAGAGCTGTAGATAGTCTGGAAAAACTGTTTTTCGACTATTTCGAGCAGCTACAAAATCTTGATTCTAATAGGTGTGCATACCAGAAAAACATAAAGCTATCTTAAAATAGATGAAAAATATTGGGAATAAGTTTAACAGTTTCACGTAAAACTGAACGACGCGCGAGACACGCCACAAGCACAGTTATTGAGCTGGCTTGGACTGCTCTTAAAAATCTGTGTTCACTGCTTGTGTGAGAAAGACACAGCCGATATATAGGCCGTAAACTAAGAAAGAAGTTTAATTTTTGCAAGGAAACTTATGTATAAAGAACTACATATTGCAACGTGTTCAGGGAACAATAAACTGTCAGAAAGGGGCCGTAACGGTCTCCGGTGTAGTGGTCAGACACGTCGCCTTCCACAACGGCGATCCGGTTTTGAGTCCCTGCAAGGTAGGCTCCGGATTTTCACGTGTGGGAAAGAAAGTGTACATTGCCGTTAGCCGGGGGGTTTCTTGGTGTTCTGCTGTTTCCATAGCCCTGTCAATTCGTCGTTACTCGATTGTACGGCTTAATTTCATTTGTTCGCTGACGTAACGGTGGAAGTTTGCGACGCTTTTGTTGTTGGTTTGCTCGCGACCCGCGTTTGGTTATGATAAGAGGTGTCGCTGCTCTGTCTCTTACGTGATTAATGCTGGATGATTGGGTTCGTATTTAGTAATGTTGTAGTATGCCCGGCTAGCTCTAATTGAAATAAAATAACAAAGAAGTTTCTTTTTAAATCGGCCTAAGGGACTCACGCACTGCGGGTTGCGTCACGAGAGGTAGATACTTAA
>PNEQ01010262.1:0-44470 GCA_003012365.1 Medauroidea extradentata | reverse complement strand
TCATCAGGTTGACCCCCTTCTGACCTGCTAGTTTTGATGTAAGAAGACAGCTTTTCACGCAGGACTTCCACGGACTCCTGCTCTGTAGTAGGTACAGACGCTGCAGTAAGAACAGCCAATAACTCGGGCTTCTTTATCTTGTACACCCAACTCGTAGCCATTATGAAAACAAAGAGCAATAGACAAATTAGGCTCCAGCAGAGCAGAGTGGCGCAGATTTTACTGTGACATGTGTGGTACCCTTATTATACATATCAACCGCACTTATACACAGTTAGTAACAACACGTTGAACCTAATCATCAGTATTGTTCCAAAAAAAACGAAATGACTAAGAAATTAATAAATAAGATAATTATAATCCTTCAAATGCAATCAACATTTGATTATTTTTATTTTAACATCACATTTACATAAAGAAATAATGACTATAATACTATTGATTAAATTCCCCTACAAAATAGTCCGTGTTCGAAGTTAAATAGGTCGGCAGTCACTTCTTACAACCCAAGGTTCATAGAACTCCACGAACCCCCTTAATATTATAGTAGAAATCCTGCAGTCAATAAATAACTTCTTTTTCACTGCGTCTGATCTTGGTTTGTTGCACCATTGAATGTTAAATGGGGGGTGTATTAGTTTTATTTGTTGGAGCGATAAATTAATAAAAAAGATATCTCAACTTACAGTTTTTTTCCCGGGACGTGGCCACATCACTTACTCCCAACTATCTTTCCGCTACCGCAAAAATCCTTTTTTGGTAGGTTGCACTGGGTAGGTTTCGTCACGCCGAAGTGCAGGTCGGCGAGCGCCAAAACCGAAGATTAGCAGTCCACTCGGTGTCATCGCAGGCTCGCCTCACTAGGGCAATAAGCATTTATCCAGAGTAATTCTACAGCAGACTCGCGCAATGTCTCTTGCGATCACCCAAAGAGCCTAGCTCGACCATCGAGCACTCACAACCACTCGTCGTGCATATCAGTCCGCAACTCGTCAGAGAATGAATTCCCCTCCCCACACTAAGCAGCTTGGTAGCCGATCCCCACCACCTTGCCTACAACCAAGCGCGTAAACAACTCCCAGGCATGAGTCGCGTCATCAGTTTGCCACTATATGGGGTATGTGCTGATTCAGAAAATTTAACAAAAAAAATTGTAGACAATGTAAATAAGTAAATAACTGAACCAAACTGACACAATGACAAGATTTAAGTACTCGGCGCCGAGTATCAAACAACTTTGAACTAAATAGCAATAAATAAAGAAAATACAGCTGAAACAAGAAAATTACAAAAAAAAATTGAAAAATCGGTCAAAAAGGTATTAAATACAATACATGTTACGAAATAATCGTCACAGCGTTATAAATGGCACATTTACCATTTATTAAAAATGTAGCTAGAAATTAAATTAGAATGCATGCAAATTAAAATACTAGCAATATCAACATCAAATTCCTCGAAGTGCAGAGGGGAATATATTTTGGCGTATTTTAATGTGTATGGTCTTGAGTGAGTCAATGAGGGAGAATGAGACGAATACGGACCAACATCGGAATGCAAAGGCGAGCGAAACGGTAAATACTCCAGAAAATCTGAGGTAATCTTGTCAGCGATCAAACCTGAATCAACAGCGGTGATAGACAAATAATACGATTTTGTGACCACTTTGATACTCGTTAAATGTTGAAAAGTCAAGTGGCATATCTTAAATGTCCGACAGATAAAGGTTGAAGTGAGATTTACTTTGAAATAAAATTTGTTAATTCTCTGCTCACCGAACACACAAACACGCCTCACATACCCTCTCCTCTTACACATTCATTTCATTCAAACACATCACATACACAAAGCAAACAAAGTATTTACATTCTGTTACACCATTTCAGGAGGACAGTGGCACTTCAGAGAACAGAAAACGCATAAAGCGTACAATAGATTCCTTCTTCCATCCGAGATAAAGAAAAAGTAAAAATTACTGACGACTCTCATTCAGAAATTCGCTGTGTAAATTTGCTGCATTGTAGGATGCGTAGACTACATGTGATGTTCGTTTTTTTATTCTAAAACACATCAAACGTTATTCAGCGATGGAACTCATATTATTACTTAGAAAAGTGTGGGTACTTGAATTCGGTGTCTAAAAGTGGTGTAATATAAGAAGTTTGTGTTAATTATAAAAGTACACTCGTTTTCCTGTCATGTAACACATTTTATAAAATCCTGTATGTACTAACATTTGTCTAGATAAAATTTCTTGGTATAAGATTTATTTAATAACAGGGAATACTGTTTTGTTTTTAGTAATGTGACACAAATTTCAGAAGACAGGATATGTTGTCATTTTACTTCTGTGCCTGTGTAATTTATTTTTGTTTAATTTTTGACATTGTTTCAGTGTTGTGGCACATATTTGATAGAATGTAATTATTTGAATTTGTATTGCACGCTATAAGGTTGTATTATAAATGTTTTATTTTTGTTTTCAGTAATGTAACAGTAATTTCACATTCATCTAATTTATTATATTAATTTTTTTTGCAAGTAGGTAGGCCTATTATTATGTGCAACATTTCTTATATTGTGGCTTACGAGTGGCAAAATATCTGTACAGCGAAACTGCACTTACAATACACAAGTAATACATAAGTTGAAAACCAGTATAAGATTTATTTTGACCACCGCACCCCCCCCCCTCTTAAACTATTGTCAAAATCCGTTTCTGGGTGTGTCTATACTGCTTTTTAACACTAACGTTATCATACTGAAGTTACTTTTCAAAGTTTCGAAGCTAACTCAGAAGACGTATAATACTGTTTAAAAGTGTAGGTCTAATGCAGAACTAGATACCTTCGAAAAGTTTCGGTGATAGAGTAATCAGACTAGAAATACAGAAAAACAGCCACGATGCAACTTCCGTTTTCAATTCAACCAATACAAAGTCGTACAGTAAATGTAAAAAAGAAATATCAGGCGAACTTATTTTACATTGTATTCACTGCTTATACAAATCGTTTATTTATATAATGTACATTAAATTGTTGCCACTGTATCTTACAACTACTTATACTCAGCATTGACCTAAATACCTAAACAAAAACTAAATACCAAGTAGATCTATAGCCGTTAAAATATCTAGTTGAATTTATTTGGAAGTTACTGTAAAAATTATTACACATAATCGGTAATATATTCAGTAGCACAAAATATTGTATTCAAGCTTCATGAACAAGTTCAGCCACAAGTGTGCTGTCAGCAGACCTGATAAACAAGAGGTAGAGGAACACGACTACAACATGAATTGTAGGTACTGGCCCAGCTACTGCAATGGAGCAGGCAGTTATCACCGAAGGCTTCAACCACATATTCCAGGCACATAATGTATGGACAAAATATCTCGTTGGTGATTATGACTCCAGTGTTTTTGGCAAGGTAAGAGACAGAGCGTCGTTAGGGTGGAAAATCATTAAACTAGAATGTGCTAACCATGTCGTGCGCTGTTATACATCAAAATTGCACCATTTTGCAGTAAACTCCCAACACAATGTGGCTGCATGGAAACTCCTGAAACAGAGTAGGTACCTTAAGACTTTCTGCGTGTGGCGCAATTCGTAGAAGGGGAGGTGATTGTGTACAGTTGTGTGCCGATTTAAGGAATGGTCCTCGACATGTATTTCGTGACCACATGCAGTGTAGGGAAAGTTACTGCACTCGAAAAGGTGGATGAAAGTAACAGTGTTCCTTTCTAAGAAAATTACAATTTATTTTCCATATCCAACAGTGCTTGGATATAGTACTCAGGAAAGTTAGCAGGTAACTTCAAAACACTACGACCAACTCAGCAGAGAATCTAATGTCGTTAATTAGATAATATAATGGTGCCAAAAGAGTCGATTACTCGAAGGATAAAACATACCAAAGAAGATGTTATGGTGCAGCTTTGTCTCACACTGATGGACCTGTATACTTTTTAAGCCCATGGAAGACTTACAGCGGAAAATGCCCAGGACAGAATTAAAAGAAGATAGTCAAGCAGAGACAAAAACGAAAAGCAGCAAAACGTCTGGTCTACTCACAAACACCGAAACTCAAGAGAAGGAAGTTTTTCCAGGCACCAGATGCTGATAACAGAACAGAAGCAGCTGATGTTGATATGTCTGAGAACGAGTTGGAACAAAGAAAGGAAGAAGTACTTGCTAATCTTAGAGATGACATTTCTACTGAGCAGAAGAGTTTTGATTTAGAGTGAAACACTGTGGGACAACACGATAACCCTTCATTGACTGAAGCACGTAGGTACCGTTTGACTGCATCCCGTTTTGGAACCGTTTACAACATGAAAGAAACAACTTCCTGTCATAACGTCATAAAAAATATTTTACTGCCCCAAGAACTCCATACAAAAGTGGTGACTTATGGACGGATAAACGAAAAGACAGCCATAGCACTCTATGAAAGCAAAACCAGTGTTGAAGTTCGCTCTTGTGGCCTTTTTGTAAGTCCAGAATTTTCGTATCATGGAGCAAGTCTAAAAGGACTTGTAGGCGATAGTGGACTAGTAGAAATTAAAGGCTTACCTTCAATTGGGAACACCTCAATTATATGCTGCAAGTCTGCGAACATTTTACTTCGCTTCGAACATGGATCGCTCCGCATAAAAAAGAATCACAAAGATTGGTTCCAAATTCAGGGTCAACTCATGATGTCCAGACGACAATACTGTGAGCTCATAATTTACAGCGACAGCGGAATTGAAGTTTAGCGGGAAATGAGAGATGAATTATTTTGGAAAAGAAGTTTCAGCGTTTTTATATTAATTGCTTCCTGCCAGAAATCGCAGACAGCCTATTAGTACGTGGAATGCAGGTGAGAGATCCTAAATTCATTACAGATGTCCAAGAAAAGAAACTTCAGAAATCAGAAAAAAAGATGTCGCTGGCTTACAACCTCAACGGTATAATTATCTTTTTAATTACCCCCTCTTTTCTTCTACTCAGTTGTTCAGCAGCTTTGTGCACTTACTGAAATCTTCCGAAAAAAAATTCTTCAGGTGCCAGTTTTTTTTAGTAGGTGTGACTAAAATGTTTTATTGTTTGATGAGAAATGTATCCACAGTAAATGTACAGTATGTACAGTTAAGTAATGTTAAACTATAAGTTATATATATTTTTGTAAATTTTGAGCAGATGGTAATGCTGGAAACACTGCCTAAATATCCTTTGTGTATAGTGCTATAGTTTAAAAAAATATTATTCTGTAAATACTTACTACCTTCATATTTTATACAAATATTAACAAAAATATTTATTTGTAGGGGGTTTACATGCAATATGTTACTTGTTTTAATTATATATATTGTATCTGTACTAAATATGATTTGTTATTTAGACATACAATGTGGTTTGTGACTTATTTTATTAGTAACGAAAATTTTCTAGTTTTCGTAGTGTTCCGTATAATGGCATGTCCTAGCCCAAACAGGTGTAAAACGATTTTTTATAAAAATGGAAAACCAATTACTTACAAATAATTCACACCAAAGAGCAGTATCTCGAGCTTTGTCAAACCGTATAAAATCTCATTGAATATTTTTGTACTCTAAAATATGCAGAAAATTGGCAACATTTTATTTCACGTTCAGCAATGTTTCCAAAACAATAACAAAATATTCACTTCACGATTTATACATATTTGTAGCCATTGACACTTTTCTTTATAGAGTAAATTGTTTCATTTCTTCAAGTCAGTTGGTAGCTGCAGGCAGCTGTAATTAAGTAATATTTACAGTAAGGTGATGCTGTATCTTTAGTCAACGGCTAGATTATTATATATAGTAACGTGTTCCTTTCTTGTATAAAATCATTTTATGCAAATTTGGGCTTCAACGTACCACAATGCAATTGTAAATAATTATCACAGTGTATACCTACAGAACAAACCATATCTCGTACAAATATAAAATTATTTAAAGAATTAACACTTTATCGTGAACATCCCCTTAGTTCTGTTATGCTATAACTTGGTTTTATGTTGTCAAACATAGCTGCTTTGGTCGCAGAGTTTTCCCTGGAGGGGGAGACTATAAACAGAGGACTGACTGGCAAGTCGGGTAATTAATAGGAAACAAATGCTTACCCAGGGCGGTTTACTGCGCGATGTCCATCCAAGAAGAATAACAACCCATACGACCGCGACGACAGTCTGTTAACACATTGGAGTGGCCGCTCGTATTGCCCTGCCGTTTGCACTGGGCTCTCACTGTACTCTGCCAGGGCTGCTCGCTGCTGAAGGTCGGGACGAGTAGACCCTCTGGCGTGCGGAGTGACTGCCAGCAGTACCTGCCCGTGGCTTGGACAGAGGCTGCTTGCTGCTACAGCCGTGGCCATGCAGCTAGAGCACCCCCCTGCCAGTGATGTGGCCACTTCATGAGAATCCACCCTGCAGGCGGTCGGGGAAGCGAACATGGTGGCCAGATCATGTAGCCATAGGTGCTGATGTTGCTGATGAGCTGATTGCGAGTGGCACTGCTGGCGATTGGTTTGGTGAAGTTTCTGCGTGTGGGTAATAGGCAACCGGAAGATGGTCCTCCATGGTGTACGCTGGCTTGAGACAGTATATGGTGACGGTGACATGCCTGCCACGCATCTGAAGTGTCGCCGTCATCGTTGTGTGGTCGAGTACTGGGAAAGGCCCCTCGTATAGTTGTTGTAACGACCCACGAGACCGCTCTCGGCGTACGAAAACTTCAGTGGCAGTCTGAAGGTCTTTAAAAACGAATGGCCGTGGCTCACCATGACATGATCCACTGACTGGCCTGAGGTCATTGAAATGCTGGCGAAGTCCCTTGGCAAGTCCAGGAGTGTCTAACTGTCGGGTGTTTGGTTGAGTGCAGAGGAACTCCCATGGCAGGTGCAGTGGCTGGCCGTACACCAAGTCTGCAGCGAAGGCTTGGAGGTCATCATGCCAAGTGGCTCTTACTACCAGGAGGATGGTTGGCAGGATGTCCACCCAATGCTCAGTGGCATGGCAGCGAAGAGCTGCTTTGAGCTGGTGGTGCAGCCTCTCTATCATATCGTTAGAGGCTGGATGATAAGCCGTGGTGCGAAGGTGAGATGTCCCTGTTAGGTTGTTAAGGTCCTTGAACAATGACAACTCAAACTTTCGTCCCTGGTCAGTAGTGATCCGTATTGGTGTACCGAAATGTGAAATCCATGAGGAATAGAACATTTTCGCCACAATGTTTGCCTCGATATTCTCCACTGGCACTGCCTTGGGCCAGCAAGTGAAACGGTTGATCATTGTGAGGCAGTAGCAGAAACCTTGCGATGATGGTAAACGCCCAACCAGGTCAAGGTGCATGTGGTCAAACCGAGATGTTGGTGGCAGGAATGAGCCAATCGGCAAGGAGACATGTCGGGAGATCTTGGATTTTTGACATGGAAGCCAGGCATGTGCCAAACACCAGCAGTCAGATTTGACCGAAGGCCATACAAAATGTTGCGTAGCCAATTTCGCAGATGCCTTGATGCCTGGGTGGGCTAGCTGGTGCACTGTGTCGAAAGCTGTGCGGCGAAATGGAGATGTAATGAATGGCCATGGTGTTGGTGTAGACACATCGCAATACAAATCAAATGTTAACTCTGGCAGTCGGACATTAGTAAGATGTAGACCGGTGTACTGCTGCAGGAACTTTAGTAACTCTTCATCTGTGACTTGGGATTCAGCCAAGGCCTGGTAGTCCAACATCGTGACTGCTCCTACCTGCGACAAGGTATCTGCGACAGTGTTGTCAGAGCCAGAGGTGTTGTATGTCTGTAGTGAACTGGCTTATGTAGTCAAAGCGACGTGCACTGCGAGGTGAAGACTTGTCAGGGTTTTGAGCAAAAGCATAGATGAGCGGCTTGTGGTCGGTGAAAATAGCGATGTTACGGCCTTCCACCATATGGCGAAACTGTTGTATCCCGAGGTAGACAGCTAGGAGTTCTCTGTCGTAAGCACCGTAATTCCATTGAGCCGGGTTCAATTTCTATGAAAAGAACACCAATGACTGCCAAGTGCCTTGAACCTGCTGTTGGAGTACTGCCCCGACTGCGAAGTCGGAAGCATCAGTTATGACAGCCAGCTGGGCTTCTGGTATTGGATGGGCCAGCAGTACGGCGGATACAAGACTGTTCTTACAGTCGTCGAATGCTTTGTCACTCTCTGGGATCCAAGCTAGTGGGTCGCTACCCTTTATGTCTCCTTTCAGGAGTTCGTGTAAGGGGGCTTGGGCTTAAACAGCTTCAAGGATGAATCTCCTGTAGAAATTTATCATACCAGTGAACTGGCGCAACTGCTTCGCTGTACAGGGTTTGGTGAAGTTGTGTATAGCATCCACCTTATCTTTCAGTGGTTTACTCCCACCTGATTAAATGCTATGCCCTAGAAATATGACACATGATTCACCGAACACACATTTAGCCGGGTTGATGAGGAGCCCATAGGCTGCCAGGCACGTGAAGAGTTCATTCAGATGTTGTTCGTGCTGGGCCTCATCGCGAGATGCTACCAGTACGTCGTCCAGGTAAGATACTCCAGACCTAGGAGGATCTCATCCATGAACCTCTGGAAGGTCTGAGCAGCATTACGCAAACCGAACGACATAAATGGAAATTCATACAGGCCAAAAGGTGTCGTGATTGCGGTTTTGCAGATGTCGTTAAGAGAAACTGGTATTTGGCTGTAAGCACGTACCATGTCGATGGTAGAGAAGATGGATTTGCCATGCAAAGAGTGGGTGAAGTCTTGAATGTGTAGAACTGGGTACCTGTCAGGTATAGTACGAGCATTCAGCGCCCTGTAGTCTCCACAGGGACGCCATTCCTCGTCTTTCTTCGGCACCATGTGCAGGGGTGACGAACAGGGACTGTCGGACGGTCGAGCTGTGCCCAGTTTAAGCACCGCCTCGAACTCCCTCTTGGCGAACTGTAGTCGATCTGGGGCTAAACGGCATGGTCTACTGTGTACAGGCTGCCCTTAGGTGGTTTTGACGTAGTGGACAGTTTTTTGGGATACAGGCTGCAGCATACTAGAGGGTCTGGTGAGGCACGTGTATTTCGAGAGAAAATTAGGATACTTTAATGGCTGGTTGAAAGTCCGTATGCTACTGATGTCACCTTCAACATTAGTGCCCTCTGTGGTGAGGGAAGTTGTGCTGTCTACTAGGCGCCTGTTCCTGACATCGACCAAGAGGCCATAATGATGAACAGTGGCAATGCGTGACCTTATTTGAAAGGCAAGCTACTAATCATATTGGCGACTACCAGGATTTTTCATTTAAAAAGGGAAAGAAGGAGGGGAGGCTTAAAACTCGGAATATTTTAACGGAAGAGAGAAAATAATAAAACCGACTGAAAAGCATTCCTTGGCAACAAGTGTGGTAGCCAGTTTAGCAAATGATACAACGGAAATCGTAATGGCTTGTATGGCAGTTGTTAAGGTATCAGGTACCGCGTCAAAGATTCTTTACCAGGATGCGTGAAGGCAATATGACGGGATACCTGATACCTTAAGATAAAACCAAGGAGCCAGCCAAGGGGTGGGTCAGATTGCCATGTTACTATCTACTGAATGCTGCGTTGGCAGGGGCGTCATTCAAGGAGGTGGCAATTTCTCCCTCCTGGATTTAGAAGGATAAGTGTATAACATATTTTGTGTATTTTGTTATTTACATAATACTAATGTAAGCGCATAAACCAAAGTTTTATTACTAAAGTTTCTAATTTATACATGCTCAATTAAGAAAAAAGATGCAACAAGATCACTGTCGCCCCCTTCCACCCGAGAAAAACCTGAAATGACACCTCTGCACATTGGGAAATCACGGCTGGTGATGTGGCCGATGTTCGAAGCCGTTGACTGTAGAGTTACAGCATTCGCATTATTATAATCATAGCTATAGTGAACAATCTCGTTTAATAAAAATTAAAAACATGCATTCCCTACACATAGAAATTAATTTTTCAAACTTAAAAACGCAACTACAACATGTACGTTTATAATGAAAACTTTGTGACAATTTTCCTTCGTAACTTGATATGAAACTACACTTCTTACATCCTTGTATAAGCACTACAAAACTACACAATTTGAGGTTACGAGAAATATAACCACAACATTACTTTCAGCGCGAGAAATGTTCACTGCTACATGGAAGCTATATCTGCATGTAAACACGCAATGTGCAGACAGTTTTGTCGTCAACGTGGCAGTGAGAAAGATGTTACAAATTTTCTGATGGGCTTGTGTAAGGTGGGGAGGGGAGGCAGTTGCGCCGAGCTGAAATAGGCTCCGCCCCTTGCTTCTTGCGTTTTCGAATATATTTAATTCTAACTACGACTCGAGGTGCAGGTGCAGAGCGGATTTCTTGCGTTGCACTGCGTCGGTGCAAAACGCAAGTGGTGATATTTAATCGGCCCCCTGGTCATTCAATGCACGTGGCCGCCATTTTTGCTGCGAAGTGAAATGATGTGAAGAATGGTTATGTCTGATGAGCGAAGTAGACCGAAGCTTTGTATTTAATTAATAGTTGAAAGTTATGTCACATAAATGTTGTGTTCCCGATTGTAAAATACGTTTCGTGTACTATGAAACACCGTTGCTCAGTAATCAAGGAGACTAGATTTCAAAATTTGCATGTAAGTGCAGGCTAAAGCCACTATTTCCTGATCATATAAATAGTAAATACTGACTTACATTACAGGGAAAAATTAAGTGTAAGTAAACATTTAAAAGTTATTTTGAAGTTGCTGTGTGCTTTCATTTTCGTTGCCGTGATTATAAGTTACGTTTTTACTATGTACATATGAAGAGGTAGTAGTGTCTTTTACTTGCATTTAAACCTACATGTAAACAATGAAATTTAAAATAATTTATTTGCGAGTCGTACCAATACTATTAATGTCAAACATCCCATGGTTATGTACAAATAAAGAAATTATTAATTTTAACAATGTAACACCTAATCTAAACTATGTAAAAAATAAAATAATAGAAACATACATGTCGACTGCAGTTACAACAATCGAAATGTTCAGTCGACCGATATACAAATACTTAACTTCGATAGAAGTCGATGTATTGTAATCGAAATAAAACTGTGCATGCACAATGCTCTTCCTTTGGTGTTTCTATGTTTTCCCATAGCTAGAATTAAGCGCTAGTGAACACGCACACAGCATAGAAGAAGGTAATAATCAGGTGCCATTTTATAGCTTTGAGTTACCTCTCTTTCCGTGGGTTAATGTTCGTTGAGTACTGCGCTCTTTCAAGGATGAAGCGAACTCCATGGAAAGATAAGTTGGTGACATATTTGTGATGTTATTTTTGTCTTGGGACTTTAGGGAGGGCGACCGCCCCTGCCCGCCTTGTAACCATGCTTGAACACACCTTTAATTAATCACCTCTCCCCTCTCCTCCCCCTATATCAAAAACACAAGCATTTTTAAAACACGGGGGTCGCGGTGGAAAAATGATCAGATCATTCGCCTCTCACCACGGGTTCGATTCCCGGTGGAGCCGATCCCCAGATTTTCGCTTGCGGGAGTCTTGCAGCTGAATGGCGGATTTTCTCGGGGATCTCCCGTTTTCCCCGCCCCCTCCCATTTTGGCGCCGCCACATACTCACTCCATGTCACTTCCCACCATCACTAAATACCGTGATGTTGAGCGCTGACCAAAACTCTCTCATTTCTTGAACACACCTTCCCATTTATAGTCCAAGCAATTAGTTAAACTATGCTGATTTGGAAAAAAATCGTGTAGTTTTGAAAATTGCAGAGATGTAAAGGGACGCAACTGAACGCCATACTTAAAGCCCCCATTGTGGGGTGAGCCATGTGCTGGGGTGGAGGGGGGCGTTTAAATGTACATTAAGGGCTATTAGCCCCGCCATCTTGTAGCAGGTTTCTGATACTAGTACATCTGTTGTTTGTTCAGAGAATCATTCTCTTCGTAGCTGAAATATTTATGCAGTTTCACGTAGGAGAGCAGCACACTCGCACCCTTGATCACGTGGTGTTCGCCAAATCCTCACATCCCTCCCCACTTCTCGCATTCCATTGGCACATCTTTTCCCTTGTCACTCATTCCTGACCCACACCCCTCCCCGGGGCGGTTACCGTTTTATTTCCCTCACATCATTCCTTTCGTATGCTGTAGCACCCCCTTGCAACTTCAATGGCAATATAGGTGGCATGAGAAAACCCAGGATTTTGGCTTGGGGAGGGCACAAGATCTAATAAAAGACAAATTCTGCAGACATCAGGCAGGTGGATTTCGAAAAAACTCTCTTACATTTACACCAGTTTTAAAACATGTGAACACACTTTGTTTGCAATAGCATCTCAACACACACATTGTATTTTAGATCAAAACGTATTTTACATAAAAATATCACTATGAGCTTTTAATTTTCATTAATACCTTTTTTATATGTATTTCAGCCGAAACACGTAATGTATAACCATAACGAACAGTGCATGAGTTTACAGCACTATTTGGGAATTTTGTGTACTACACCAACTCAGTAAAAAAGAACACTACGCCTCCAAATATGTAGGTAAAGAAGAATACAAGGGATTCGATATAGTAAAGAAATTTCTTATAAAAGAATTTGAGAAGCAGACTAATTGTTTAAATTAAGAAATTCACATTGCATAAATTCCGAATCTTTCTTGTTGTCTAGAAACGTTGTGAATAAAATAGCTTTAGTGGTTTTTAAAATAACTTTCCTTTAATTATTAAATAGGCTATGCAATTTACTATTAGTACACATAAAAAAGTCGATACAAATTTTAAAAATTTTGCCACTTTTTTTTGAGGGGGGGGGGGTCCCCAGGTGCGCCCATGATAGGTGGTCACACTGTAGTAGTAGAAATGACCAGGAGATGTCGATAGTTTCACATGAGTTCCTGCTGTGAATTGATACTAGCGCTAGTGTTTCAGCATTTTCATCAAATGGAAGCTCATATAAAATTATGGCTTAAAAATCACTTTAGATTATAGTTATTCCTGTCATAATAAATGTTATGTTTTAATTCTGATATAATTTATCGGGAATACTGTTATATTAATAATTTACAAACTATAATTTGTTTTTGTATTGACTTTGCCCCCATACCTTTGTTTGAATTTGATTTGAATTTAGATTACGGCGGTTTAAACTCACAGAGTTGAAATATGTAAGTTTTTTTTGCAAAGTTGATTTAAATTTTAGCATTGTATGTGTTGTATGAATATTCCAAAATATGCCAGAAAACACACACCGGTCTAGATGCTGTGTTTCATCGCATCGTGTAGAAATAACACGACTGTAAATAATGAAGCAACTGTCTTCAGATTCCCAACAAACAAGCACTCGTAAGTAATGTTAATTTAATTCAGTATTAAGCCCTTGCTGTAATAAAAACACACATGTAATATTAAATATGAACACGTTGTGGATGTAATTTTAGTACCTGCTGCAGCCGCATGCTTGTGCATAGTTTTTATTAATTAATTAAATGCAATGTTGCATGCTGATACATGAGATTAACACAATTATTTTACTAAGGAGAAGCACATTGTAAAACAAGCACAGGTGGACTGCTACAAATTTATTTATTAAAATTAATTTAATTTTTTCTCCCTTTGATCCCATAGTTAAGCTGTGTTCGGAAAATTGTTTTATATTTTTTACAGTTTGGGAATGCTGAGTCGATAAATTCGAACGTTAAAAAACAGTGATGCGTGCGGCAAAGTTGGAAACTATGAACTAGTTGGTATTTTGATGTTAATTCGTTTATTTTATTTTTTTTTACATTTTTTTACGTTTCTCGGCTGTGTTTCCACTCTCTGCAATATCAATTTCACATAAAATGCATTATTTGTTTTTTTTTTTTGTATTTAAAAATAATAATTGTATTTTAGATCAAAACGTATTTTACATAAAAATATCACTATGAGCTTTTAATTTTCATTAATACCTTTTTTATATGTATTTCAGCCGAAACACGTAATGTATAACCATAACGAACAGTGCATGAGTTTACAGCACTATTTGGGAATTTTGTGTACTGCACCAACTCAGTAAAAAAGAACACTACGCCTCCAAATATGTAGGTAAAGAAGAATACAAGGGATTCGATATAGTAAAGAAATTTCTTATAAAAGAATTTGAGAAGCAGACTAATTGTTTAAATTAAGAAATTTACATTGCATAAATTCCGAATCTTTCTTGTTGTCTAGAAACGTTGTGAATAAAATAGCTTTAGTGGTTTTTAAAATAACTTTCCTTTAATTATTAAATAGGCTATGCAATTAACCCGTGATTCGATAGCAAAAATCCAAAATTTCTTAATTCGATAGCCGGTATCCTAGATTTGATAGTATGTATGAAGTTGACAAAATTTTCAGTAAAAATTTTTAGACTCTTTTTAATGCATAATATATCTGTTAGAGAACTTTGTTAAGTTTTAATTTTTTGTGTTAAAAACACATACAAAAAATAAAACAGAACTTTAATTACGAAACTTGGGTCCGCAGTGGCAGAATATACAAACCATTCACCACTTACCAAGGCAATATGGGTTCAATTCGCAGCGGGTCGGCACCAGGATTTATATTTTACACACTTTTTTTCTATTGAATTGAGGACAGTAGAGTTACATTCGTGTTCTTCGATTTGTTAGTCCATTTAAATATTTCCAAAACAATGTTTTTTTTTCATTATTATAGTATCCATGTTGTTCAGTAATCTGTTTTGGAACTATTGAACCTGCCAAAATACAAAAGAAATACACATCACATTGCTCAATACAAAGCTTAAGAAGTGAACAGTCGTGCTTCCTTCTTTCCTACTAGAATGGTGATTCTTCTCGGAAATAGTTTCTCTAAGTTAAAAATGAAGACAATGTCAGGGTCATCAGCTCCTGCATGCGAAAGTGCAGTGTCTATAAATAATTAGGTCATAGAGAAACACACTCTTTATTTGACAAATATTAATTAAAGTTGAGGTATCAGAAACAAGGTTGCTATCAAATACCGGTTGTTATCCCTTGTACCTAATATGAACACTGACATATTTAGATACAGGTACCCAATTATTGTATTCTGACATTGACTTATTTAGATACTGGTACCTACATATTGTATTCGGACATGGTATACGTTAACAAGATCAACGAAGTGGAAGTTGTCAGTTACAGTACTTAAACTTTAACAAACACAACAATATACAATAGAAAATGCTTAGATATTGTTTTAATACTCAAGTTTTGTAACTATACTGTTAGTTTATTTTTTATTTAGATACCAGCAAATTTTTTTGGCATGTTCTGAAGGGCTTAAAAGATTAATATTTTTAAAGTTGGTTCGTTTATGTTAAACCGGTCAGTCAGAAACCAGTATTCAATTTAGTAAGTTTCGTAGATTTATAATCGCAGATCATAATAAAAGTATCTTCTGCAAGAAGTGTAGTTTCAGCATTTAACTTATGTTCAGTAGTTATATGCTTAGTAACAAGCACGAGGCATACCTCTCTGGATAACAATTCTTTATCTGGAATATTACACAGGCCTACAAAAATATTAACCTGTCTCTTGCCTTTAGGTTTTGTTGTCAGAATTGATTAAGTCTTAATGAAAATTTAATGGCAGGGTAAAAATTACAAACTAAATTTTTCTGTAATTTGAAATTTGAGGTTCTCATGATCCTAAAAATGGAATGTGTGACTTAGATCTAAGAAGAATTTTTCAATAGAAACATAATTTCTTGTAAAAAGTTTTTATATCTGTAGCAATTTAATGATGTGATTTTTTTTCCACAGAGCACAGAAATGGATTGCTGCAATGCTGTGTGATGACAAATCCTGAAGACCCTTGTACATATGAAATTAAGTGTGTGTGCTCTGAAAATTTGAAAGGACATGTTTTCAAAATGATTTGTGTGAGAAATTACATCGAGGAGCTGTGCCAACGAGGGGTAACAACTAAACAAAATCAGTGTACACGAATAAAAAATCCCAAAAATTTCTTTAAAAGTCACAAAAAGTCATTGGTAATCATAAAAATCTTTGAATATCTAAGAAAATTTTTGTGAATCCCAGAAAATCTTTTTAAAAAATCCAAAAAATCTTTAAAAATCATTAAAAAAAAACCTGCGTAAATCACAAGAAATGCTTTAAAATCACAAAAAAATGAAAATCTGAGAAAATTTCTTTGTGAATCCCAAAAAAAATCTTCGTAATTCCCCAAAAAATCTTTATAAATCCCAAAAAAGTCTTTGCAAATCATAAAAAAATCTCCGCAAATCACTAAAGATCTTTGTAAATCACAAAAAAATCTCTGTAAATCTCAAAATATAATTGAAAAATTTGAGATAAATCTTTGTTAATCTTTAAATAAATCTTTAAAAATCGCACTCTTAAAATAATCTTTGAAAATAAAAAATAGAAAGAATTAAATAATCACAAAAATATTAGTAAATCACAAAAAATTATGAGAAAAAACTTTTTAAAAATTACATAGAATCTTTGAAAAATGCAGAAATATTTGTAAGTCAAAACCAATCCTTGAAAATCGCCAAAAAATTCTGAAAAATAATCATAAAAAACTATTTGAAATCAAAGAAAACTCTTTATAAATCCAATATACCCTATGAGTCTTGTTGGCAGTCCTATAAAAATCACGAAAAATCATTCAATATCCCCCAAGTAAAGTCCTTGAAAATTAAAAAAAAACTTTGGAAATTCCAGATAATATCTACAAATTAAAAAAAAAAAAAAGGAATCGTTAAATAACACAAAAAATCTTTCTACATTTCTCAAAATCACTAAAATATTTGTTTTAAATTATTTAAAATTAATAGAATAATTTTTTTTGATATTTTTATTAATTATTACATCAAGGACACAGGATAAAATAAAATGTATAATTGCCACAGTCTGATATAACTACAACTTTATTGCAATTGTAATAAATGCTTTAGTTATTAATAGTATATTCTTATAAATACAGTATGTACGTAGTATACAGGCTATCTATTGGTAATAATTGTAGCCTTTATAGTAGGGGAGCATGGGCGTTTTGTCCCAACTGGGAGCAAAACCGGCATAACCTGCATTTGGTTAACATGGGCCCCCCTCTTCTGGGTGGAGCAAGGGCTCTGATTGGCCAAGATGTTGTCTAGGGTGGCGTGTCCTGGGCTGGGCTTGGTTGTTGGGGTCTTTTGGTACGAATAGCACCTAAGTTCCATGAGGCCTGTGATTGACTGAGAGCTTAAGCCCTGCCCCTGGAGGGGAGGGAAAGTGAGGGGAAATGAGGGGAATGGACTCTTTTGGTACAAGTTGTGTCTAAGCACCATGTGGGTATTGATTGTTATGAGTAAGGGAGGGGTGGAGAAGTCTACAAGATGAAAAGCATCTTGAAGACATCTTCAAGAAAAAATAGGGATTGTGCTAGAGGGCTTATCACAAGGAGATGCATAGCATCTCCTTGAGGTGTCTACAACTCCTAATGCCTGTAAGACATATCTCAAGATGCATAGCATCTCCTCGAAGACATCTTCAAGACATCTTCAAGAAGTCTTCAAGACATTAAAAGAAAAAATAAGGCTTATCACAAACTTATCCCATCTCCCCCCAGTCCTAAGATGCATAGCATCTCCTTGAGACATCTACCCCGTCTCCTTAAGAGGACTGCAAGATGTCTTCAAGACACCTTGAAGAAACACATATAACCCCCTCCAACACTTGGTGTATCACAGACTTGTGATACCCAGCGGTGTCATTTCGGGTTTTTCTAGGGGGAGGGGCAAGATTTTGTTTTACGGCGACAGTGACCTTGTTGCACCTTTTTTATTAATTAAGCATGTATAAACTAGATGCTTTAATAATAAAACTTCAGTTTTATGTGCTTAAGCTAGCATTATTTAAATTAGAAAATACAAACAATATATTTATACACATGAAATTCCAAATCCAGGGGGGGGGGGCATTTGCTCCCCCCTGTAGCCCCAAATGATGCCCCTGGTGATACCCCCTCCAACACTTACCTCCAGTAGCAGCAGCAGCAACAGCACAACCTCCTTCCAACTACTTGAATGAAGAGGGGAGACAGGCTTTACTAGTATAAAACCCTACCTCCCCTCCACTCTTACCCTTCAATGTCTCCCCTCCCTAGATTTCTCCAATACTATATGTCGATGCTCAGCAGCCATTGCTACTCATTTGGCTGCTGACATCCTAGGTGAGTACATTAAAAATGGCAGGTCTTAGCTACGAAATAAGAACTCACACATTTAAATAATAACAATTTATTTATCAAAAATACATATACAGCAAAAATCACACACACATTTTTTTGGTTTTATTTGTTATGTACATTTTACGCTGTGGTACACAGTTCGTGACGTAGTCAGTACATACACTTGACTATAAAACAACATTATCGCACGCACAGTTTGTGAGTCAGTCAGAGGTTGGTAGGCAACCAAAAACACGCATTGTCTTTTCCTACACAGCTAACTGTGTAAAACAGCATTATCGCAGTCCGTACACACACAGTTCGTGTCGAATGAAGTTAACATACACTTGACTGTATAACAGTTCATGGTGTAGTCAGAGTTTTGTAGACAAACAATCACATACAGTTCGTGAAGTAATGTCTTTGGTACACAGCTTAGTTATATGTGGTTCACAGCTTGCTTGCTGTGTGAAACACACACAGTTCTTGTTTCAAACAGCCAGTCAGGTAAATGTGTTGTATAACGTAGACGTGATGTAAAGACAGCTGACAGGTACACCGCCAGCAGGATACCCGCCCAGCTGATAGGATTGTAGATATGGTTAGCACCCAGCCAATAGATAGGCCGGCGTGATAACATCCAGCTGGCAAGCGAAGCAAGCCACTAGAATAGATGCTCAGCCGGACTCGGTAGACCACGCAGCATAGCGGGTATGGTGTGTGCATTGAGGTCCTTTCAGGCGAAGTAAGCAGGTGGATGTATTTCCCCTCGCGATATCCACAATTTTTTTAATCTGGTAAAGACACGCGATAATGACCCCATGGCAAAGTCGTGATACAGTTTGTCTTGATGTAATGCTTATCGTCAGCTGCCGACAACGCTACTTTGGTTACGTGTTCAGTAAAGACTATGTGTTCGTGCGACCGGAAATGATATTGGGTGCCCCAAACCAATGAATTTTGCATTAAGCATTCCAAATAATCACTAAACATGAGCGTGATCAGCACGTTACCCTTTACACCTTTAGCTTTACGCGTACATTTCCTGTCCTGTAGGGTGTAAGCGTGAAGTTTAGGGCACATACCTACAAAGGTGGTGAATATATTGCCACCATACTCATCCTTCATAACGCCTGAAACGCCCTTGTTTATGCAAGGAAAACCTTGATGATTATCTGGCATAAAGTTTGAAGTGTCAAAGCGTGTAGCCAAATGAGGAGCAATGCGAGCATACACGCTGTGACAGTGTATCTCGTAAATTAAACTCTCGGTATCGCAATACAACAGGTGTAAGGAGGGCGAAGGAAACAATTAACGCATAAAGTTGTAGTGAAAATCATACAGATACAATTTTGAAAGGTTGAGAATTGCAACACCGGTGTACAATAGTTTGTTGAAGGTAATGTCGAGTTTCTCCATCTCGAGCAATACAAGTTCATCGGCGAGGATTTGTCGCCCTTTGAATGTCAGACGCCCAATCAGTTCTACCACACCGTATATCTTGTCGAAACGACATGAATATCACGTTCCCGGCGAACATTTTGAAGACACTTGCCATAAACGGAATTACACATCAATTAAAAAAAACTATTTATCAAATGCGTTCGCCGCCTGAGCACGCTTGTCAATCTTAAACCTAATGTAAGGTGCCATCCAAGTGCAATAGGGGGTGAACAGACTGTAGAATAGTGCCGTACACCAGGTACTGTTTCAGTGTTTGCCCCTGTATAATATAATTATTCCATTGTACTAAAGTAAGTAAAAGTTTCTCCGTTGTGCTGTTTGGCAGTACGCTATTGATTGGTGCAAGTTGCAGATCAGGTAGCATATTGTGACATTCCTCTGAGAACATCAAATGAACCCCTGCGAAAAAAAGCATGAGTCCCCTTGTGAATCGATGTTAGCGAAATCCCAATGAGCAAATTCATTTTCCAGAACCCACTGAAAATTAGCGAAAGGAAGCGTCGACATTACTTTATGACTGTACATATAGTTATGTCAAAGTAGCAAATGTAAGATGACGGGAGGGAAGTGTTGTAGTCCTAGTCCATGTAAATATTGTTGGTGGTTGCATGCCTTTTATTCACTTGATTAATACTGTCTCGAACACCATGTTCAACATAAAGATATTTATCAGGATCGGTCAACAGCTCCAAGCGCACTTGTGTCTTTGATAAAGAGACCGTCCCAGGCTAGAGCAGGAGCCATGACATAAAATGCGGAGTCCACACCGTATGCCTCTAAGAAAACCGTCCTGAAATCCTCAAAAACATCTGCTAACAAACATGTATCTACGTGTAAATACTGCAAGGCATACTCCATTAAGCTACCACAGTTGAACACATTCCAGGCAGCCTGAGCGTGCATTTTATCGCTCTCGCTCACGCCCTCATCTCGTATTACATTGTAGAATTGTGTCTCTAGGAGGCAGGGAAGTCTCAAGTAGATTTTCCATAGACCACATGTGGTCGTATGGAAATACCCCCTTTGTGACAAATCAAACTGTGCATCGTCTGGAAACTGCGCACGGGTGAGTTTTAGCTTGTGCGACACTAGATTACCCGCTAATGTTTTCAGCGACGTGGTCATGAAATTTAAATAATCTATAAACCTAAGTCGTACTGTGCGCATGCCTCCTTGTGCTGTGTTCCCACAGGGAATATGTTTTGTGATACACTTGTAACTCTCCATAGTGTTCCCAATGACTTTAATATTGCCTGGGTTTTCTACAACTACGCTGCCGTCTGCCTGAGTGACACGGCGAGAGGCCAGCGGATGCATAAGAAAATGACTGTAAATTGCACTTGTGTGTGTATCCTCTAAGTTCGCCAGTCAGGTGGTCATGGTCAAGTACAATTTTGTCTGAATCATTATGCAAATCCTTCTTGCAAATGTGACATTTAGTCTGACTCGCGAGCCGGACCCTATCGGTCGGAGTCAGCGCCTTCTTACCTACATATACCTTGTAAATGTCACACACCTATTTTGTCAGCTCGGTAAGTTCAGCCACAAGACGCTCCATACAATCCTCACCCACAAACATTTGGTACTCTGTTTTGCTAGCATCATAACTATACACTAAAAAAACAGACACAGCGTACGGTACATGTTTATTCATAACCGTCGTGCTTGAACCGCCATCTTGTGGGACACATGTAGCCATGAGCTGCAAAAATGTTTCAGTGTCACCATTTGCTACAAATTCCATTCTCTGCTGCTTAGAAAAGTTTGTGAATTCAAGCCACTTATCATCCTGACTGGGGAATGTAGCTCGTACAGCAGAGTGTTGTTTACACTGTTCAGCGTGTGTAGTGAGTCTGTCTTCGCTCGAAAAATACTGAAGACAGTACTGGCAAATCCAAATTTTTCCATGATGTTTCGTCAACTGACTGTGTACAAGGCGAGCTATATTTTTAATAGTTACAAAGTGTAAATGGGCAGTACATTCACTGGCGCGAAGTGCCAAAATATTTACATGGCACTCTCTTCGCACAGGAGATATGTGAAGAGGTACTACGCGAGTGTCCATCGCATTAGCGCACGTTTCGTCAATAATATTTGTGTCTTTGTCAACACAAGCACACACATGAACACAAATATCATTCATCTCCTCGAAACGCGACACCTGATGTAGCGTCATACGGAAAGTCATACCAGTCGTCTTAAATACTGTCCTAGGTTCAGGATATGATTTGCATCTGTCACTATGACATGGTGCGGGATACAAACCCGTGACCACGCTGAACAAAAAGCAGTCGTCGGTAGGACAGTCTACATTAATGCAAGCTTTCCTATTGCCACTAAGCGCAGGGAGTTTAGTGTGCGCAGCACCTACTGTGAACGGCCTATACTGGGATATATGCACTTCCAGTTCTAGAAGTAACTTAAGGGCCCCGCCACTACCGCGCCCAGCAAACTCTGTGACATTATTTGTAAGTGCGGGAATTAATTCCTCATCAAATGTTTCACCTGCATCTGAGGACTCGAGAAGCACGCGTGATTTGGAAGAAAAATGAAAAGTCTCTGTGACAGTTTCCTCCGTCAATCCACCTTTTAATAAATTTGCCACTCAGAGACACGTCGACTTTAATGGGACAGTGTTGCCGCGAGAGTAAAGTCAAGAAGGGCTCTTTACACCTGATAAGAAATGTGTTCAAATCCACATCAGTTTCAGCCCGATCATTACTGATATGTGTGTCCACGAGCCTATTACCAAACGCCGTATCCGAGAGCGTGTAAGTGAGCGGAGCTGGAGATAAGCACTCAACAACAGCAGCTGGCGACGAGTCACAAGATGTACAGGCCTCGCCAACATTCTGTACACAGACACGTTTTGCAGAGGAAGCCATATCGATGTTTTTACCAGATTAAAAAAAGTGGAATAACGCACGGAAAAAAATAGCGCTTTCGCCACAGACCTGGACAAATATATGAAAAACAGTATGTAATAACATTCACGATATGTTTACCGGTTGTTTCGTTGGCTCAGTGGATAGAGCGATAGAGTGAAACTCTACAGGTCCAGGGTTCGATTGCCCGCCGAAACAACTTTTTTTTTTTTAATTCCCCAATGATATTTCAAACTATGGACCTGTAGAACATCACTCTATCATTATAGCATCTGAATCATGTAGGTGTAAGCACCCATTACCTACATACTTACAAATATATACATACAAGCAATACATACATACGCTACATACATACCGACATACATACATACAGTCACTGTCGCATACATTCAAACACATAATGCTACATAAATCCACACCAGACATACATACATGTAATACATACATACGCACACAATGCTACATATATGCAACCATACATATTGTTAATAATTAATGTACTTACTGTTGAAAGTATGTGAGGACGGTAGGGGTTGCAGCTAGCATTAACAAACACAAAGTGATACAGAATGCACAAGTTACACGCTTTTTAAAGCACTGAAGACCTGCTCTGTAAGCTAGAAGCAGAAGGTGGGCAGTAAGATGCCTGTGGGTATGACCCGCACACACACCTTTCTGCTGCTTGGAGATCGGAGGGTGCATAAATTAAAACTAGCTAGGGTGGTGTGTCTTGAGTAGCTGTGAGCGGAGTGACTCACACGAATCAACTGTGGGTTGGATAGGTTATAAATCTGTCAAAAAGCCATGCGCTATGCACATTAAAATGGCACGTGTTGTTTTAATGGGTAAGCCGCACACCCTTATGCGAGCAGCAGCTGTTAGAGAGAAGTGTTTCCCACGAATACCAAGTAATCGATAACGTTAACTTTTTTTTTCTGGATGATATGCAAACTACACTTTAAGTGGGCAGTCAGTTGCAAGGAATTATTATTCACTCTTTGAAACAAAACATGTACAGTTTCTTTAAGCATTTATTGTGGTAATGGCTGCACTACATTACAAAGTATTTTGCGCAAACACTTATTAACAAAGGCAGCATCATGCATGGTGAGTTAACGTACCTGGACGTTGCACACTCTGGGCTGTGAAGTACGATGTTGGTAGCTAGCTCAGGAAACAAGGTCTTAAAATGTTCATAGACTGCGTCCACGGTGCACAGAAGTAACGTCGTTTTGAGAACGTATAATTATCTCCATACTTTTTACGTAATGTTTTAAATGACGGACAACCGTGCACAGTCTGTAAATCAATGACATTATTCGTACACAACGTATGCAGAATTCTCTCCTGGTCTGCTCCTGCAATGTAAACTGTAGAATTTCCTATGCAGTGTTTGAGAAGATGTGTCAATTGCATGTAAGTAATGTTACCTTCATTCCACGAAATCCCGCGGTAATTACGTATAAGCCACGCATTAGTGCGCTTCAATTTTTCATCCAAATCGCTCCAGGGAAAGGGTGCTTTTACCGTGAAAGTAAGCAATATGCCTCGTGTTTGTGTTAAACTAACTTGTTTTACAATAAAGCCTGTACTATCGTAAAAACCTTGCACGTTAAAAACATGTTCTCCATTTATAGTCACACAAGCAACTGAACTACGTCAATACTTTCACGAGTTTATCTTGTGCGTTATAAGAAATCAGTCTGTCGTGTAATATGAGGGCAATTGCTTGTGTTTGCGGTGGAAAATTGACGTCAGCGGTAATTTCAATTCTCGAATCGATTATGTTTGTGTTTATTGTGTCGTTTTGTTTCGACACATCAAATACAAATAATAGCGCTTTGTTAACATAGTTGGCAATAGTAAGGGGGAGGCATCTCGCCCGTAATAGACAGCTTGAAATTCCCTGTACATTTCATAAACTATCAGAAATTCACAGTTAGTAAAATTAATGTTAAAATGAAAATAGGGATAGCATTTGCTGTTTAAATACAACTTGATGTTTTTTATGTTGAAGTGGTCGAAAAGCGACCTGTCTCTAGTTACACTATTTTGTTTGTTACTTTGGAAACCTATGATAACGTATCTCGGTTTCTCAGCAGGTAAAATAGATATAATATTCCATACGACTTTTTGAGAGCTAGGTAAGGTGAGATAAGTTTCCAAGCTCCACGAGCAAAACGCGATAGTAATGTCTTTGCCTCGCTCTACATGTTTAAGTAAACGCACACGCTCCCGGGTATTCACAGTCACGTGAGGCATCAACCATTCTACAGTTTTCAATTCTAGGTTGACAGCTTCATTGCTCTCTACTGAGCGATAAACTGCATTAGCTGCCACATTTGTCAAAAGTAATACCAGCTCTTGCTTTGCATTAAGAACAACGTATTTATAGTCTTCAGCGAAACCAAGTACCATTCTCAACGATATTACCGCTTCGAATATTCCACTGAGATTTATTCTCAATTTAAAATCATCTTTATCAGACCAACTGGCTGCTCTGTAAGCTTGTTTTTCGTATGTAGCTACACAATTGTAATTTTTTATTGTTGAAGTAATGCCGACATCTCGCATCTGGTCAATTTCCACACCATTTAGTTCATATGCTAGATGATCAAATAACTGTAAAAATCCATTACGTACGATACCCGTCTTTAGGGGAATAGTTAATGTGCCTCTCAGCCGTATGTGCGATTTGCAACGTATTGTGTGTATATATCTTGATTACGTATACAAATCCTTATTTCTGACAGAAAAACATACGGGCCCGCCCTGAAGGCCTGGTATGTATGCTACACCATCTTTGTGATTTCATCGTCAAAGGTTACGGGCTGGTCGATATTAAGCACTCCATCCATATTTGTTCACTGTATAACCTAAACTCTGTAAAAATTCCACACTTGACCGTGTTAACGGTATAGGTCTCCATTGAGAACTGTTGGGTTTACGTCCAACTCCGCGTCGTTTTATAATGGTATATAACGTGTGTTTTAACACAAAAAGTGCTGTGGCGTAGACACATGGTGTGGCAGTTGTCTGCATTGTGGCGTAGAACTGTTGTTACGGAAATTAATCCCCATTCTGAATGTATTACAGTACGTCGATGTTGCTTTTATAGTTTGTTTACTTTCCTCAAGTGACGACGTACAGTTATCTCTTCATCGCGAAAATTCACCAATTTACCATTCTGGTCCGTAATACATAAAATAATTTTATCCATGTGATTAACTATTACAGGCACGTAAATTAGTGTGTGAGGTCGTTCAATTATTTTGAAACCCGGAGGAACAGAACACGTGAATTCGTGTAGAGTGTTGGACGGTTTGTCGTTTAAATAGGAACCTCCCGTGATATTCAGATTAACTCTACAAATGTTTACTGGAAATATATTTACAGGATCTTGCGATTCGTGGAGTTGATTCTCCGGGTAAATTGTTGGTTTAAAACCTAGCATTCTGCAAAATGAGTCGTGTGCTCTAAAGTCTACCAAGACATTACTCATCATCCAACATTTCAATGTATCTTCATTTCCTTTTAGAGAAAACTTTGTGCCTTTAGGTAATGCAATCCTTAAATAATCTTCAATGTTTGAAACTTTATACGAGTCCGTAGGAATAATTATTTCATGTTGATCGTTGGAATCAACTAGCTGATACACAAATCTGTTGTTTCCAACGTCGAAATTCGGTATCGAATTATAACTAACGAGGCTAGCCAGACATACTTGCCATTCACTGGTCAAGTCTAGAGGTGGAAAATATGTAGCCTTCAATTCCGAGGATTTATCTGTTAACAGTAAAGTTAGCGACATAATTACTGGTCTCTGTCACCCAGTTACGTGTTGCTTTTATAAGTGCGCGAGAAATTTAAGACACAAGTGTCCGCAGTTCCACATGTTTGGTAACTGGTCGCTGAAGCAATTATACATTACTTTGCTTCCCCTCAAATAAGCACGAACCTCTTTTGGCGGTCGCAAATCACCGAAACTATCATAACACTGTGTGGTGTTGTTATTTTTGCTAAAACACACCCAGTGTGTTACGTCACTATTTACATCATCCAAATTAATTACTACGTTTTCGCGTGTGTGTGGTTTTCGAGGAAGAGCGTTCCTCATGTATACGCCTCGAAAATACGGTATGCACAATTTTTTAGCATAGTAATGCAAGTCTCTATCGGTTAGCGCGCGTTGCGGTAAACTGTTTAATATTTTCACTTTGTGTATTTCTTCTTTTTCTTTAGACTTCCTCCCTGAGTGTATGGACGCAGATAAATTCCTGCCCCATTTTTTGCCTTCGAGTTTAAAGCTTCCATTTTAGCATTGTGACGCCAAAGTTCACCTAAACGCTTTTCATTAGCATTTTTGGCCATGACGGTTTTCATGATAGCGCTGGCCCCTCCCACTAGGCTACCCAATGCAGCCAACATGAGAAATAATGGAATGATACCACCTTTCTTACGCTTTGCTATGCCAAGTTTTTTTTTATATTTCCAGAACCTGTTTTTACTTTAGCCTTCATAATTTCCGATACGAGCCAAGAGGCTGCTATCTCGCCGAGTCTGGTCTGCGGTGATTTCGCTAATTCTTGTGCTCGGATTACCAACTCGTGGTCTGCTGTGTGACGTTCTTTAAAATCGTTGCTATTAAAATATTCTATAGCGTGTTGTTTGCAAGCTGTGTCCAAATGATTAACAGGCTTATCCCCGTGTGCTAATCTTGTAGCGAGATGCGTACCTGGTTCACAATAATTATATGATGGTATATGACCTTCGAAGGGCAGATTGTTAATTATCTTATAAAGTAAACCACATCCTTTTTTTAATCTTATGTGTACGAGGCATAGTTTAACACTGAGAAACTTCATATATATATATATATATATATATATATATATATATATATAGCGATGCTTATATATGGTTTGGCCCAGTAATAATGAAGAAAATAAAACAAGAACATGAATTGCCAATAGTTATTTCAAAGGCCGACGAAGTTCACAATAGAGTGGGTTTACACAGACCGCTGTTTCCACACACAATTAGGGCGGGTGTGTCCAGCACTTCTTCTTGTGGTAAAACGAGTCTGATGCTGAGTTTACTTGAATAACCTAATGGTTTGAAATTTGAGAACATTTATGTGTTTTCAAAAACACTACATCATGAGAAATACAAGCATTTGGAGAAAATTAAAAACTCTATTGAGGGAATGAAATATTTTTCCTTTAGCAATAAGGAACAAATTGTGCAACTCAAAGATGTCTTAGCTAATTCCATATTTGTGTTTGATGACATGTGGGCCGAACCGCAAAGCGAGATTCAAAAGTACTTCAGTTTAGGAAGACACTATAACATCAACTGTTTTTATTTAAGCCAGATCCACTCTCATATACCAAAGCATAACTTAAGAGATAATTTGAACGTTGTAGTATTGTTTAAGATGGACGATCTGAATATACAACACGTCTACAACATTCACGTGTCTACAGATATGAGTCTTAACTAGTTTAAATAAATTTGCACGTACTGTTGGCATGACAAGTATGGATTTCTGGTAATAGTCAAAGACTTTCCCATACATAACAGGAGGTTTAGGGAAGGGTTTGACAAATATATTTCAGTCGAGCAAGAATGCATTTCTTAATTTCTAAGTTCGGTCATAATACATTGAAGAGGAGAGGTGACTGCATAACACAGGACGACAATGGTTTGTGCCTCCTTAACTGTCGCATACTGCATTATGTTGGAAACCAGGTTCAAAGTACCGATGCTGCAAACAAGAATTATGTCGCTCACATTAATACTATCACCATGAATGTTGTACGGTCAAGTATTAAAGACTTGGAAAAACTGTTAACTGATATGCCAGAAAATTTAGCTCACGACTTGAAAAAAAGTGTCGAACACAGTTCTGATGTTTTGAAAGAAATTGACAGAGTGCAGGAAAATACAATTGCTTTGTCTAGAGCGATTGAAAACAGATTGGCGCATATACTGAGAGTATTACGAACCAATAACGAGAGTATCATATGCGAAATGAACCATTCTCTCGACAAAAAATTTCAAATGTTGCACGAACATAACACCTCGACTTGCAGAAATTTAGAATGTCAAAGCTAACATTGATAAAATGGGAGTATATTTATTGAGGAATATAAATGCGAAACTCAGCATTTTAAATACAAAAGGTTGAGGATACTCATTCTAAAATACTAAGTATTGAACAGAAGTTCGGAATATTGGAGGCAGGTGTCGTTTATTGGGAACATAATGCCGTCTCCATTCTACATTGGTCTCCTCTCAACTGCTAATCGACATCCACCCCTCATAAACTACTAAATACCTTCCTATTGATCGCGGTGGTTGCCCTCTGTTCGCAAACTTTCTCGATATCGTGGTTCAGATACGAACATAGACTAACAACAATATGTACAACATTCGTTCGTTGTCTATATAAGCGAAAAATAAGTGACTTGGAATCTCATTATCATGTCGGCCCTTGCAGAACAGCTACGCGATACTAAACTAGTGGTCAAAAGTAAATATTTGCAAGCTAAGAAAGCCTAACTCGGACAAGATTTTATAAATGAAGAAATGTTTAAACCGGTCACTGCTCGCCTCGATTCTTCGAAACCAACTGCGTCGGATATTGAATTCAAGATCGTGAAGCAAGAAAACAAACCTCTTGAACTCAGTGACACCACTCTAAAATATCTCAAGTTGAAAGGACTTGCTGCAGGGCGCGATATTGATTATGGCATTTACAGATGTAGAAAGAAACTATATTTAGGTAGTCAGGAAGTAGAATTTCTACCTGAAGACCGACTGAAAGTAGTAGCGGAAACCGTGAATGTTTCCCCGGGCTTGTATGAATTACTTTTCAAAAAAATACCCTGACGCTTATTCGAATTATGACTTAGAATTATATATAAATATCTGGTAAAAATTACTAACGCACAGTTTGTGGACAGTGACGCAACTATTGGCGAGTATAAGGATATGAACCATCCAAAGTTCCCGCTAATTAGTCGCAGATACTCTATCGTGGAAGGTCATGGTTTAAGCAAGAGCGATAAAGACACTAATTTTGTGTACTATAATAATCTTAGCATACCTGCGGTTTCTAATTGCGTCTCAAGAAGCCGGTAACAACAGTCATCAGGCGGAAATTATATCGATACTGGAGGCGCTAACAGAAGGTGGATACTTATGATGTTATGAAACTTAAGTAAAATATGATTATTGCGGATGTTGTGGACGAATTGCACACTCTGTGTCGCATTATTTTCCCCAGACGGAAAGTAATTACATTCGGTCTGAATGATTTGTTTCAAATTGACTTGGTGGATTTTAGTGTATTTTCCAAAGTTAATAAAGGTTACAAGTTTATTCTCGTGGTGATAGATGGATACTCAAAGTATATGTATACAATTCCATTAAAAAACAAAAAAGCCAAGACCGTTGCAAATGTGCTGAATAAGGTGTTGCAAAAACATATGGTTAATAGCATACAGTCTGACAGATGAGGTGAATTTATAAATTCGCACTTTAAGGCATTAATGAACAAATACGGTATTAATCATGATTTTTCTAACAATGAAAAGCAGTGCGCGATTGCAGAATGCGTGATAAGAATGCTTAAGGGGATGCTGTACAAGAAATTCACTGCCAGAGGTTCCCACAAATTGATACATATTTTACCTCAAATAACACAATTTTACAACTCAAAATTTCATTGTACAATAGGAATGGCTCCAAAAGACGTGAAAAATAATTCGCTTCTGAATACTGTATATAGAACTCTTAAAACAGCTGATCTTAGTCGCCCAAAGTTCAAAATTGGCGACAGTGTGCGTATATCGAATTTAAGATGTGTTTTTGATAATGGATTTAATGTATAATGGAGCAATGAAGTATTCAAAGTTATTGGTGTTAAAAAAACTAACCCCAGAACTTATATTTTGGAAGATTCTAGTGGATCGCCTATGCAGGGCTTGTTCAATTCTTTTGAATTACAACGCGCAAAGTTTCCAGACACTTATCTAGTGGAGAAAGTTGTGCGTACTGCAGGCGACAAGGCTTTAGTAAAATGGCAAGTCTTTTTAACTAGTCAGAATTCTTGGGTCTTAAGAAATGAGATTTTGCCTCTGAAGAAATTAACTGTTTGTATGTGGGTCTAATCAATATTGTGTTTCTCTCTCCTGGCTCACATCTCCCCCGTCATTCACTGCAGGGCACATGCAGTGACATCCTCCCCTCCTTCATGGCAAGGCGCTCCCGTGGGAACCTTGTCGTGCGCGCGCTGTGGCCCCCCACCTCTCCACTGTGCACGTGTCTACCTGCTGTGAAGCCCGGCTGAAAGTAAGTTTCGGTCGATCGATCACACTTCATAGAGGTTTCGTGAAGGTGATATACCTCTTAGCGCATATAATGGGTTGCTTCCCACACACACACACACACACAGCAAGTGTTGGGATAGCTTGCTTCTCGCATTGAAAAAAGCGAAGGACTAGCATGCGGGTCAGTTTTATTAGCGCGATCCTTAATTCCAGCCGCAATCTGTGTTGGTGGTAAAATATCCCCACGTACCTGTGAGGCTAACAGCGGGACTGTCCTTTGGTTTCTAATTTACTCTAAATTGCCCGCATCCCTGAACATGTGAATATATTTTTTGGGGTTTGTATATACACGAAACTTTACGCCTAGAAACTCACAGTCTATAACATGTCTACCAGATACGATGCTGACGAGTATGTCATGGCTGGCGAGTATGACGACGAGTTGCTGTTGGCAGCACTGGATGTTGCCGAAGCGCAACACCATCTTCAGCAGGAATTGGATGTGGATCCAGCTCAGGACCACATACAGAGGTTGTGGACAATAATAATCAATCCCACACCTCTACACCTCCAGAAATTGCATCCGCAACCACAACAACATCAGGAGGTGCAGTCGCAACCACAACAACAACAATGGCAGGTGTTAATACCTTTCGCCAGGAGCGAATATACGCTCCCACCACCATCGCAAGAGGGGGATGGTGATGACGTTGAGGTACGTCAGGATGCAGTGTGGGTGGCAGGGAGTCCTGAGGGCGTGATGTGGATGCCGCCCCCGACACCGACGCTGCCTCCTCGCAATCCTCGGTGGGAGGAGAGATGGCGTTGAAGAAGTTTGAGACGTCTGTGTTTTGTGCAGTGGCTTCATTTCACTGCCAACTTGTTGGAGGTAATTGAAAGCGATTATGACGAATTTTAATGTGTGTGTATTTGTGTGTTTATATGTTTATGTGTTTAATGTAAATTAAAAAATATGTATATACAGTATTCAAAACGTCATTCTTATTCTTTTATTTGTGAGTACCTATGCATTGCAAGTGATATTTTGGTGTGTTGCACTTTATTAAACTGTATTTAATACAGTTTAATAAAATGTGTTTGAAATATGTTTGTTAAATTGCATTTAAAAAAATACTGTTTAGTATTCATATATTTTTCTCTCAACACTTACACACAATATATATTTCATCTGTTAGTTGTTGCGAAGGCAACCAGCAATATAGTTACATACCAAGTATTATTTCTGCCGAGTTTAGTTTGACAAGGAAATCCAGCACTGAAAGTGATTGTATTTTATTTATTTATTTCACAATATAATACAATGATCAACCTTTGAAGAGAAGCTGCTGCTGCTGAGAAGATTGATATAAATTTACATAACCACATATCTTATACAAATATTAGCTTACACTTACACAGTAATAACTTCTCTCTTGGATAATAATAATCCATAGTCTCTCTCTCTCTTAGAACATGAGTCTGTCAATAAGAAACTCGCGCAATGCCTGTGCTTTGCATTCACTACAGAGATACCTTTTGTAACACTTGTAAAGCTTAAGTTGATACATGTCTATAAATTTGCGAAAACTAATGTATGGAAATTGTTCTTTCATATCTACAAATTTTTAAAACAGGTTCACATATTATACTTTGCAAAATCTTTGCCTGGGTACGACACAAAAAATATACTGTAGTGTCTTCAAATAATACTTTGTCTATAACATTACCAAGAGATTCGTAGCAAATAGTTACCAGCACTCCACTTAATGTCGTGAATTTCGTATGTTTGAATTCTGAATTTTTTCTGGATCTCTGAGTCTAACACTGTCCAGTCCCAGGGAGGTTGGAAGGAAAAAATACTTGTTGAGTAATCTGTATCAACATTACTTATGCCAATTTCTTTAATAATAAAAGGATTGGGATAGTTATCGAATCCTTGAATGCAAGCAAACATTTTCTCGATACAGAACGACACACCTTACAGATGCAAAAACATTTTTTTTCTCGTCACAGGGATACATGGAACACAGGATGTCTTGTATTCACAGAGATAGTATGCAGCTACTTGGATCGCAGGGTGTCTTGTATACAAGCTTGTTGGGTAATGATGTTGTATGACTATAGCTGGTGCAGGACTCGAACCACTGGTACGTAGTCTGGTGTTCGTATCTTCTTAGCTCGAAGGTGACCTTGACACCAACTCGGGTAGGCCACACGTCTGTGAACTCGTCTTCTATGCTCAAGTCGTCCACTGATGTTGGAAGATTAGAGATTGGTGTTAGATTGGCGATCGGACAGCTTGAACTCCCAAAACCCTCAATCTATTTTTAAAACAGTTGTTAAAATTCCAATAACCGAAGAAATGACATTCTCCGTTGCAGGTCTGAAATTGGGTGTCGCCAATATACAGTTTATAAACTACCCAACGATGACCGATTTCTATATATTCGTACTTAATCAGTTTTATACTGTCTAAATTTAACTAGATTGAAATTTGAAAAATCTTTACTTTTTACAGCAGGAGTGTTTTCTCACCAGAGTCGTAGAGCAAACTGACGAGAGATGTCACTTACTTGTTACTAGTATGGTGTGATGATGTCATCTTAAGTGGAGAGAGAGAGAGAGGAGGGGAAGAGCCACCATACTTCTTACTCGCTACTGCTACTGTTGCTTCGCTCAAGTCCAATGAGAGGTTGACGAGGTGGTAAAGTACAACCTCCTCTCTTGTATTCGGTAGTGGTGTCGTAGGTGTCATGGCGGCAATAGCGCAAGGACTACCGCAGCAATCAATATATTATTTGCAATGTTCGTACATGCCCGGATTATGGGCTAGTAGCCAGTGCCCGTTTTCGTTACAAGTTTCGGTGTATGACCTTGCTCCGATGTTTGAGTCTATTTCAGGCAAAGTGTACATAACTGAGGCATATCCGGGGGTAACATGCACGTATGTATCTGCTGGGTTAAATGGCAGCCACATAATGGAAACTAAATGCTTGAAACCAAGCAACACTGTCTTATACAGGAGGAAATCTAGGGAGGAGACAATGAGGGTAAGAATGGAGGGGAGGTAGGGTTTTATACTTGTAAAGCCTCTCTCCCCTCTTCATTCGAGTAGTGACAGTGTTGGAAGGAGGTTGTGCTGCTGCTGCTGTTGGAGGTAAGTGTTGGAGGGGGTATCACAAGCCTGTGATACACAAAGTGTTGGAGGGGGTCATATGTGTTGCTTTAAGACATCTTGCAGTCTTCTTAAGTAGACGGGGTTGATGTCTGAAGGAGATGTTATGCATATTTTAACTAGGGGGAGATGGAATAAGTATGTGATAAGCCTTATTTTTTCTCGTAACATCTTGAAGATTTCTTGAAGATGTCTTAAAGATGTCTTCAAGGAGGTGCTATGCATCTTGAGATATGTCTTACAGACATTAGGAGTTGTAGACGCAGATAAGCCCTCTAGCACAATCCTTATTTTTTCTTGAAGATGTCTCCAAGATGCTATGCATCCTGTAGGCTCCTCCATCCTTCCCTTGCTCATAACAATCAATACTCACATGACCCATAGACACAACTTGTACCAAAAGGGTCCATTCCCCTAATTTCCCCTCACTTCCCCTCCCCTCCAGAGGCGGGGCTTAAGCTCTCAGCCAATCACAGACTTCATGCCACTTAAGTGCTATTCGTACCAAAAGACCCCAACAACCAATCCCAGCCCAGGTCACACCCCCTAGACAACATCTTGGCCACCCAGGGAAGGGGGGCCCCATGTTAACCAAAGGCAGGTTGTGCTGGTTTTGCTCCCTGTTGGGAGAAAACGCCCATGATCCCCCTACTCTTTATAACATATGTTTACACTAAACATTTACTATCTCATAATATTGACAATATGACATTACACCTCCTTTCACCATGCACCCTTCAAATATTGCCAATTGGTCCAAATATTTCCTATCCGTTAAATTTACTTCTTAAGTAGTGTTAAAATGCCACTAAAAAGTTAAGGAAATACAGAGTCATGTGTGCGTATTTCGAGATAAATGCCTGTTCACTGCCTCGTGTACAGCGAACATATATCATACCTGACTAATTAGGGTGTGTGCCTAACAGCGTGCTGTGGGATACCTTTGCACTGCCTGACATGTTCGAGGCAATTTATCCTCCTGATCCAATCAAAGATACCGACCCAACAACCGATGTTTGGTGTGGAGAGGTATGGGCAGTGAAAACAGCTAAAGTACTTGCACAGCATGCGTTTGTCAAACTTGTGATGTCACCATGCACGCACAGGCATTCCAATGTGCACCCAGATATTTTCCCACAAAATTCCCGTAATCATGTTTTCTGTCTCACTTATTTTTACTGTTTAAATACTAATAGCACTTACAGCGAGCGTTCAAAGTACAGACAGAAACTACAGGATAACATCATTCAGAGTACATCTTATCTTAACATCTTCATAAAGTTATCTATATGAAATCACGGCAATGCAGTGTTGTGAATCAGTGTAGCAATGGTATATGAATGCCGCCAATTTTTCCAGAAAATGGCCAGTTTCACCGAACCCCCATCGAATTAAGTCTAGCAGTGTAAAGGTTTTATTACAAGTTGTGGTTTCTCACCATGACTGTACACATTTCTTTTTACGCTGAAGTTTAGGCCTATTTCTTGTCAGGAAATTTTGCGAATAAATGTGGTTGATTTCTATGGACAAATTTAAAGGGGGAAAAAAAATTACAACCAAATATAGAAAAAATTTTATGTCAGCATATCTAATATCAAAATAGTAGCATATCCAATATCAAGTGAAATCCATCCCAACATTTCTTCAACGTTTTTTCCGGGATTTGGCCTGGAAATTTGTGTAAAAATAAAAAATGTATAAAAAACGGCGAACCTTACAACCAAAGGTGTGAATATTGACGAACATCATCAAATGGAGAAAATCCCTTTCACTTCCTACTAATTTAGTTATTTCTCGTTTCTGCTAACCTGTACCTTCATTCTTTATTATTAGACCTATCAATGAAACCGCATAGTTGCTACACTTCTATACCTACTGTTTTGTGGGTTTTATTTGTCTATATAGTTTTTACACACGTTTTTTTTAGCACAGTTTTGGAAATAAATACAATCAGTGAGTTAATATTGGCCCACAATTTTTTAACATTGCTGCCCAATCCCTTTCGGATTTGATGCACGCTCTTTAAGACCCTGAGATGCATTATGTCTCACCCTGCTACCAGACCCACATATTGAACTTGGGTGAACGATGGGAATTTGGAGCTGCGCAGGAAATAAAGGACAGAGGAAAATTAACTTTCTCAAGTAAACATACCGACCTGTGTCTTCATCACAACAGAGTTTCAGCTTTCGAAAATACGGACTGATTTCAACGGCAATTGAACCCGATAATGGGTTTATGTGCTGAATGAGTGCGGTGCGTAAACTGTGTTTATGTCCTCACATTTGTTTTATACATCTGGATGTGATCTAGCTGACTCACGGTAGAATATGTTAATTATTTTGCCAGATTATTGTTGTTTTCCTATCTCTTTGACAAATAATGCTCATCTTTCTTGACCTTCAGTCAATAAATATAGAGCCTAGCATCCAGTACTCTTGTCTATCTGCCTCTCTGTCTCGTTCATCCTTAGAAGGCAAGAGAAACGTTAAGTGTAGCAAGTAGTAGAATGATACAAATTAGCTTTGAGCAGGAGTGGCATTTGTGTAGTCATAAATTATATTTTGTGTAACAAAGATGCAAAAATGCTTTAGCAGTGTGTCAATTAGTATTGAAAGTCACTGAAGTAAAAACAAACAAGTAATCATGTAATGGTCTACAATGATAATAAAACGTCACGAATTCACTTAGCATCTGTGAACAAAACAATTTGTTTTCCAAGTGCATCTCTGACAGTTTCTGTTTGTCAGCCTATTGTTTTGCTCATAGCTTAAAAGTCACTTCAAAAGTAGGTCTTAATGAAACTCCTTTAATTTTCAAGAAATTACCGACTTTATTTTCTATTCTAAAGATTAATTTAAAAACTAACACAAAACAACCACATTTCTGAAAATAAAAAAAAAATGTTCATATTTGTACTCAGATCAAATGTTTAATCCAGTAGACGAACTGATTTGTCAAATTTTATTCTTGTTTGTTCTTTCCAAATTATCTGCTATAGTTTTATGCGCTCCATATGTAAGTAAACACAACCTTTAAAGAGCTTAAAACGCGGCTTAAACAGTTGTACAGTAGCACCCTTTGGTCGTAAAATGGCTTTATTGTACTTGTGTATGCTAATCATGTGAATACAAACATTTAAGGACTGTATATAAATGTAAACGGTTCTAATTTGGGCATTATGAAAATTGGGATGGTTATTAACAATAGATAAAATAGCTGACATGACAGTTAATAAGATTAAGTAATTATTAGAGGATCTGGAAAATCACTGAAAAGTTGACTGTTTGCTAGATTTCAGTATGCTCTGATGAGAGATGTACAGCTTTAACACATAACATATGCGAGTCGTCAGGAAATGATACTTGTGTATCAGAAATTGTGTTGTCTAATTATAAAATGTGAAACACATACGTTTTTGGTGATAAGTTTGCCCTATTTTTTCCGAGTATTCCCTGTACTTCTAACAATATGTATTCCAAATGATTCTAGCAAATAAAGGAAAACAAAAATATATTAAAAAAATAAAATTACAGCCAAAATTACATATTTTGTGTCGAAAATTAACAAAATACACAATGACATCAACTGAAATGTTTTTATTTTGCAGTCATCATCTGCAAGTACATGGCAAAAAGTTAGACCTATTTGTTTTACATATATTTGTTTGAAAAATAACTGTCGTAACATCAGTTGAAATCACCTTTCAATGACATCTTTTCTTACAACAATTTCTGATAGTAATATGAATTCATTTTTTGTAAAAAAAATAGGATCTAATAAATGAAATAATTTTCTATTATTATAAACCACTTTTAGAAAATTCTAATAATCTTTCATATCTCTCTAAATCTTAAAAAATGGTTAGGTAATCATTAAATCTCTAAGAATTTTTTTAAGGATAAAATTGATAAGCCTAAAAAATATTTTTTGTTAATCACTGGAAGTATCTGAGAATAAAAACAACAATTTTTGAAACCTGATAAATTTTGTAATCTTCTCAAGGGTGTTGAATAATGATTCCAAATTAATTTACTTTATTAACATCTTTGGAATTATGAAAGTCTATGCAGGTCCCTCAAATTGCGAACAATAATTTCGAATTTACGAAAATCTTTCAAAAATCAAAAGTAAATTAAACAAGAAGTTGCCATAACTGATTAGTCTACTTTCCTCAAAAAGGGTGCAAATTAACCCTGAAAGTTGACATTGTTTACATACGCCTAGGTATATTATATAATAATATTAAGTTAGATATATATATGTTAAAGGAAATATATTAAACATAAGACTGCTTACTAAGTAATTTACACGTACCAAGTTTAATAAAATTAAGGAAAAAATTTTCTGATAAGTCATTTTAACCTAAAGATAAAAATTGCCGCCATTTTCAAAATATTACCAATGGATGAACGAACTACACAAATGTCCAGTCAACTAACTAAATAGTAAATGGGTGCCAAAATTAATGAAAATTGGAGAAATGTTCTTATACATGACGTATTATGCTAAAAAAGAAAAACTGATGCCATTATAAAAAATATGAACACATGATTAACGAAATACACAAAATTCAAACCAGTATGCTGTGTAGTATATGTGTAATATGTTCAATATATATATATATATATATATCCTGAGATATGTATATTATTGTAAACATTAAAAATTCACTATCATTTTATGCTGTATATGTGAACCACGATTATTAAAGATAAAAGAAAATTTCTAAGATGACAAACTAAAATAAATGGAAAAATAAAACAAGATGAATAAAATTTACAGAAGACAAGTCAGCTTACCAATTTGTATATGTTTATTAAATTTGATGAAATGCTGAACAATATTGATTGAGATGTGACATACTGTGCTAAAAAATTTAAATGACCACAATTTTTAATATATGAGCACAGGATGAACGAAATAAATGAAAAGTCAGTTTTGTTTTAATCATATGGTTACCAAATTTGATGAAATTCTGGAAAAATTTCCAAATGTATGTAACTTTAACCCAAAAATATAAAAATAGCTACCACTTTGAAAATATGAACATTGGAAGAATGAAATACAGAAATGTCAAGTCAGCTTTGCATGTCATATACGTAAACATATTTTGGACAAATTCTGAAAAATAATTCCTAAGATATATAATATTATGCTAAAAATATAAAAATTTCCGCCTTTTTGAAAATATGAACACAGGATGGACGAAATACAAAAGTAATGTCAGCTTGGTATCTAATATATGTGTACCAGGTTTGGGGAAATTCTAAATAATATTTCCAAAGTAATGTTATGCTATGCAGAAAGTATAAAAATGGCCATTATTTTGAAAATATGAACACAGGATGAACAAAACGTAAGTCAAGTCAACTTTTTGTTAATTGAAAGTGTACCAAATTTAATGAAATTCTAAAATTCTTTTCCTTAGATATCTAGCTTGATGGAATAATTTTTAAAAATTGCCGTTGTAAACATGAAAAAGGCATAAACGAAATCTACAGAAGTTGTCAGGTTACTATGTTCTATGTCTGTACAGTTTCATGAAAGTTGATCCATTGGTTTAAAAGTTTTTAGGGGACACACACACACACACACAGAAAGGTGATCTCATATGCCTACTTTTTCCCACTGAAAATTAGCTACAAATCTTGAGTTCAACGTAAATAAAAATAATTCAAACAACCTTTACAAATCCCCAAGAATTCATTGAAATCTTCGAAAATTCATTTTAAATTCCAAAAAGATTGTTAATATCACAAAATATCACTGAAAATTTTAAGAAAATCTTTGAAAATTTCATGAATATGTCAGAAAATCTAAACAAATATTTCAATTTTCGAAAAACTCTAAAAATTCAACTCTCTCCATTAATCTGAAAGGAATTGTAAAACACAAAAAAAGTTCAAAAACTGTAAAAATCCCAAAAAAAATCTTATAAATATTACAAAATAACTTTAAATAACAGAAAAGTCAAAGAAAATTTCAGAAAAACCTATGAAAACCCTTTCAAAAAATTGCAAGAAAAACTTTCAAAATTACTCAAATTATTCAAAGTCCCTCGAAAAATCATTTGCAAACCGCAAAAACCCTTTAAAATTATTGAAAATCACAGAAAATCACAAAATAACTCTGAAAATCCCCTAAAAAATCTTTATATATCAGACACAAATCTTCGTACATCAAATAAAAATCTCTGAAAATCTGAATAATATCTCCAGTTAAAAAAAAAGTCAAATTGCAAGAAATCTTTCAAGATCCTTAAAACCCCCCCAAAAAAATCTTTGCAAATCTTCGTAAATCAAATAAAAATCTTTGAAAATCAAGTAAAAATCTTTGGAAACCAAATAAATATCCTGCAAATCAAATACAAATACCGCAAATCAAATACAAATACCGCAAATCAAATAAATATATTTGAAAATCAAGAAAAAGTTTTGTAAATCAATTTAAAATTTCATAAATCAACTGAAAATTTTGTTAAATCAAATAAAAATCTTGTAAATCAAATAAAAAATCTTGTAAATCAAATACAAATCCCATAAATCAAATGAAAATCTTTGTGATTCAAACACAAATCTTTGTAAATCAAAATAGATCTTTGAAAATTACAAAAAATCTTTCGAGATTTTAAATTGGTGTACACATTTTAACACAATTGTTGTCCCCTCGTGTGCCAAACAACACCACACCTCAAGAAGCAACAATTGTTCAGACTTTTCTTGAATTAATTGAATCACATTATTTTCATGCAACAGCAGTGTCACACGATCATGCTTATGCACACTGTTTATCATCTCAGTCATATTCTTGCTACGAAATAGGACTGTCACCTTTGATAGAAATGCAGGTAATAACACTTTTGACACATCTTCTTCATCATCACATGACTTGAAGCCGGTCAGTAACGTGTATGGTCACAGTTCTTGCAGTCGTACATCTACTACTCAGTCATCTCAGTTCACCTCAGAAATTCGTCATCCTGACCAATGTTGTAATACCCCCATATCATCTAGACCTGTTGTCAGTAGAAAAACACACAGAAGTCTCATATTCTGAGAACCACTAAGAGTTGACAGTTTGTCCACAGCAAAATATGACATTTTAGCCATCCCATGTGAAACTTCTGCAGGAAATACTTCAGGTGAAACAAAGAAAAACTGAAGTTAGTCAGAGGAAAAGATCATCCCTACTGTCCAAGTTAAATGCAGTAAAAGTAGTTTACCGTACCCCTAGGAAGAAGCTATTATTTGAGCACGTGAAAAAGAAGTTTACAGCTCTTTCTTCGTTGAAAAAGGTAAATAGAAGGCATGCAACCATTAAAGACTATGGTAGATTGCTTGAAGATCCCCCTGTAGAACAGTTGACTAAAAATATGCCACTCACTGCCAGTAATTTCCTATTGTCTCAACTCAGATGTGCTGAAAGAATCCCGAAAGGAAGAAGATGGACAGTTGATGATAAGGTTATGGCTTTAAGTATTCAAAAAGAAGTCCAGTTGCGTACAACCTAATGCGCTTCATGTTTGCATTACCATGCCGAAGAACTTTGACTAAGTTGTTGAATTCTGTTCCAATTGCTTGTGGCATCGATGCAAGAGTCTTTATTTAATCTTCTGCATACGCTTGTAAAACAAATGTCTGAGAGGGACAAATACTGTGCTTTATTGCTTGATGAGATGTGTTTCAAGAAACATTTGTGTTACTATTTTAGAGAAGACAAAATTGTAGGTTTCGAAGATGATGGTACCACCAGAACAGACAAAGCAGCTGATAATGTGTTAGTATTCATGATTATTGGTTTAGTGACAAAATCGAAACAGCCCATTGCTTGTTTTTTTACTCGTGATGGAATGAAGCAGGCAGGTCTGAAAACTGCTGTAGAATGTGTGCTTGGTGCTTGTTCTTCAGTAGGCCTTCATGTTATCGCAACAGTTTGTGATATGGGCACAAACAATGTAGCAGCTTTCAAGTTGTTAGGAGCAAGCTTCCCTGACACAGTGATTGAAATCTGTGGCAACAGAGTTGCAATATTCTTCGATCCACCTCACCTGTGAAATGCATTAGGAACATGTTCATAACACATCTTGTGCGAGGAATTTCTGTCAAAGAAGCTCTGAAAATTCTGGGTGCAGCTAGATGGGAAGATATTGTGAGAGTTTACGAAGAGGGAAAGGCCAATTCTCTCTTCAGTCTTGTCCAAAAATTGACTGATTCACATGCGCAGCCTTCATCAACCCAAAAGATGAATGTTTCAACTGCTGCCCAGGTTATGAGCCATTCTGTAGTTGCTAGTATTCACAAGTTATGTCCGTGCAGGTGATAAAATTATTTATTTGTTATTTGTGTAATGTTACCTGTGCATGCCTAAACTTGACGTTATTCTTATTTTAATAGACATTATTAATGTTTTGTTGTTACTCAAAACAATAACTGGCTGTTAAAAGTAGTCAAACATATGAGCTTAAAAGGATTGTCCAAATGTGGAACAAAATGTGTGTAGGCCTAATAGTGTAGTCACATTTTGTTAGACGAATGTCAACTTTCTATTTCATTCATTCCACGTAGTAAAACTTTGTTGAGACAAACATCTTTCACATAGAGCTTGATTACTACATTGCTGTCTAAACAAACTTAAAGCCTAGTAGGCCTACACACTGGCATATTTCTTGAGCATAAGTGAGCATCAAACATGTACAAGAAATGGAACATTAGCTGGCATTTTAGCTAGTGGTCTGCCAATTTTTATTTATTTATTTCCACTTCGTTGATCCCTCTGGGTGTTTTTGACAATAGGGATATGAAGCATGTCAATAATTCACACTGCCAATTGTCTTGAACAAGAAGGTGCACACCAATTACGTGTTGAATGTGGATAAACGGCATTTGTAGTTTAGGGTAATTTGTGCAATATTTATTCAATCTGCACCACAAATAAATAGTAAAAAAAATAATGAAAATATTGTCTCAAATACATAATATTTCATGTTAAGTGACATGTTGCATGACGTGGCTGAATTCTTAGAATTTCTTCCTTTGTCTAGCTGGATACAATTGACTTTCTGATACATAGACACTGCATTGATACATCCTATACAGTTGAACTTGACACACACTGTCGTGCGTGTCAAGTGTGGTTGAAACATGAATTTATCAAATGAAACCATTAAGAGTGATGCTGCATCTGTGCCAATTTTAATGAGCACTTGAACGATCTCAACTGTGTATCAGGGGCCGCTGTGGTGTTGGATGTGTCACTCATTTCCAGAATGCCTAAGCAGGTTCAAATCTCGGTAGGGTGGTTTTTTATTTATTTGGCAGACGTTGTCATTGACTGGTTGGTTTTCATGTGATTCTATTTCTCCCCCTCCAATTCATCGAGTAAAATATTTTGAACATTTCGGAATCTTTTTGGTGTATCAAATATTTAACATTCACCTCATCATTGTAAACTGAAAAAAAGGTATCATGAAAGGAGCATTAAAATGTTTCACTATATTTTTAGCAGTTATGTTGTTTTGCTGAGTTCAGTTTTGCCATAGGAAACATGGCATTGCACTCTATAAAAGTGTATTGAAGTTTAAGTACACTGTTGCAAGGATATAGGCCATTCGGAATAAAGTAAGCACTAAAGATTTAACCTTTGCAAAAAATCACTAGCAGTTACTGCATATACATCACCACTAACAAGAGTTACTTTACTGCTTGTATGGTTGGTAGCGATTTATTGTACGTAGTTCCGTGTGTTTTCCTATTTGAATACAACATTAGTGAAAGAACATATGATGAACTCGACCTGTCTGTATTTAATACACTTCAAAATATTTACTTATGATCTTATTAACATTCATACATACATTATAATTAGACTCGATTGGCGCGAGAATTACGTGATGCTATCGTCGACCTCGAGTCGCCGTGGCCGTTATCGCTTGCTCCGTGCTTCAGACAGTTCAAAACTCCACCAACAGGTGGCATCAGAGTTAGGTCCTCGCCGCCAAGTTGCATATTTGGTTGCATCATTTGCGTGCATTTGCCCGTTTTGCGTATATACACATTCAAAAGTATTGGAAATTACTTTGAGTATCATTGCCGAAATGATGTGAAACCATCGGTAATCTGTATATTATGTTTTACGTTTGCCAGGCTAAAAACAACATACTTTTTATTTCACATGTTAAGAAAATACGTTAATTATTGTTTCTGAAGTGCGTCGTCGTTGTTCGTGGCAGTAGAACTGAACGAAACTTGAATTATTGAATAGCGTGTGTCATGTCTGTTGTAGTGGCGGTTTTGCGTTACAAATTCAAATAAAATATGCCCTCATTTACGAGATGCGTAACGGTAATAG
>PNEQ01010261.1:0-21461 GCA_003012365.1 Medauroidea extradentata | reverse complement strand
AGGCGTTGTTCGCGTCAGAGTGATGCTTACGTAAATATTTAAAAAAATATGTATGTAATTTTTTTTCTTTATAAGAAACGTGATTATTAAGAATAAAACTTAGTTTGTCAATAATCAAAGCAGACGATCCGAAAAGCAGGAACGAGCAGCGAGAAACAACTTATACAGGAGTTTCACTACAGTAACCTATCGAGACGTGGTGTTGTACAACCTCTTTGAGCCCAGGACACAGATATTTTATTTTTTTTTTCAATACATTTTATTTTCATGAATTATTTCGACGTTACGTGACGCAGTTGTTTGTTACTCAGGTCTAAATTCCGGGAGGTTCTGGGCTCGAATTCCGTTAAAAGCTGCGTGCAAACGTTCAATTCTGACACACAAAAACTACAAGGCAGATCGAATTAGTGCAATTTACATGTAGTCTTTAAAAGGGGTAAAATTGCAGTTCGCTTTCCATTTAGGTTCCTCTACAATATCAGCTGACATATCGTCGGTATACTGCCAAATGTGATTAAGTCATAAATGCTATTTCGTTTAAAAACAGTATTAAATTGTAGATATTAACAAAAAAATGGTATGTCACTATACTGTGACACAACAGTACGAAAAGACGAATAGACTTTAAACTTGGGCAATTGTTCGTGAACAACATATACATATTCCTAGCATTTTTATAATTTTATCTCATTTTTACTTTGTCACTTTTGGCAGTAAACCGACGATATATCATCTCACTAATCTCAGGTTTGGGGCACCAAATACGTTTCCGTGAAACCTTTACCCACTGAAACTTTGTAATATCAATAAAGTTAAAGTGAATATTTTGAAAATATATAATTGAGGGCACCGTCACCAATGGTTGTGCACAGGGTAAACAGATGTTTCTCATTCGATTAACCTCTTACCTTAGATGTCTGTAATTACCCCACAACGTCAAATAGGCGGGGCTATAAATAAGGCCCAGGCGAAGTCTCTGTTAGTGGCAGGGACAAACTTAAGACTGCTTTTCGCGTGGACAGCTATAGCTACTTATCCTGCTGCAGAATTAGTTCAACTAGCCGCTTGGACATTATAACACTTGATGACTGAAGTACCAAAATTGTGTACAAAGAGGTTTTTTGATTAAAGTAAATATTATCAGTTACGCGAGCAAAGCCGCGGGGGACTGCTAGTCTGTGTGAATAAGAACCAACATATAGAAGCCGCTGACAGTAGGCCTAAGTGTTGCTACGGCAGCGTTGTATAACTTCTGTAAGACTTTGTACACGTGTCATGACTTTGGGACACGTTTACATTTTCATTTTCCATGCCTGTAAACTGTGTGTAAATAATAACGAAATTTCACATGCATATTTATTATTTGGTATTGATCGCAAATAAATTTCTTTTTTTGCGGATTCCAATTATTAGAAGATATTTTTTTTAAATGTACCAAAGTCACTCCACGTGTTCGATGTCACCCCAGTTTATGGTAGCTATTATATTATTATAACTATTTTAATGAACGAAACACATTTAGTTTGTTTGCATCACTTAAGGGTCAAGTTTCGAAAAATCCTGATATTCTTTGTGTATTTAAGTCATAGTAATTCTAATAGAAAAAAAATTGCTCAATATCATGAAAGTTTCGATATATCTTGAAGTTTAAGGGAAAATACTTGTCACGTATTTCCACCTTTCTTTATGGCCCAAGTTAAAAAAAAATATTTTTTATCTCTGTATGCGTTTCCGTGAGTGTCCCATTGACGTAAAAATCATGACGATCGTCCATCTGGTTCAATCAATCTATGGCACAGTCACTCGCGCTTCGTGTTACAGGTTGAAGCTCAAATGTCCCTTTTTGTGGATTTCTGAAGGGACTCTCTATGTCCAGTTGATTGTGTTGTATATTGACTGAAATTGTTCTGTTATTATACAGAGTGTTTCTTAAATAGGGGGACAAACTCCGCATGCGTGTTCCTCACGATTAACTATGACATAAACATGTTTTACACTTTTCACCTAAACGCAATATAAATGTAGCCTCTGAACATTGAATTTTAAAAAAGTGTTTTCCCAACATATCGGAAACTAACTGACGTAAAAATACTATATATTCAGTATTGCTCAACGCTATTGGGATCTGCAAACCAACAGCAAATAATGGTCGATACCTTCCACCCCTAAGAAAATACCAGGGGTAGCTTACCTCTAATTGTATAGAACTTTTTTACTGTCAGGATTTTTGAACTTATAAAAAGTATGTATATATTGCTCGTTTCTTTTGTAAGATTTTTAGCAAGTGAATCAATACTAGAAGCCATAAACTTCAATGAATCAATTAACCTTAAATTTACTCTATCCTTTACATTATTTGTTAAATAAGCATACTTTTCTTCATTGTTTAGCATTACATCAATATACTTGAAATTTTATGTTTTCCAAAATCTTTTATAAATAAATAGGTTTCACAATGACATAAACAATTAATGTAAACAGTAATACAATTTGGATTTTGATAATTTAAATTACAGTCTGAATGTCCAGTTGCTATAAATTTTCTAGTTAAATGATGACCTTTTACGGAATCATTAACTAACGCACCCTTTTTAATTATAAGTAGTTGTTTTTCACAAATAAGATAATATGTAGCTGCTAAATATTTGTATACTTCTTCATTAGTTGTGGCATCCTGCGAACAAAATCTAATTACACGTAAGAATTCTTGCGGAGGTGTGGTGCTTCTGCCTCAGAAATCATGGGAATACTTTAAAACAAAGAGAGAAAACTGGACACTACAACGGCCTTGGCACACAGTTGTAGTAGCAGACAGAAAAGAAGGTGGTGATGGTTGTGATGATGGGGGTGAAGGACTAACCTTGACCGTCGCGGGCAGAGTCGGCGCCGAAGAGGCGGCGGAAGAAGTTGACGACAGAGTCGACCATGTCGCTGAGGAAGGAAGATGTGTCGCGTGGCTCGCGGGCCAAGTGTCGCCTCAGACGTACATTGAGGACACGATAGTCTCCACCACTTGGCACCTCCCACTCCACAGCGTCCACACCATCCTGACTGGGCCGCACAGCTCGTACACTTCCATTGCATGACTCCTCGTCTACAGGTACACACGCCTCGTCTGTATCACACAACACATGCTCCTTACTACTAGCCTGCCTAACACCTGTAGGCATGTTGCAGCACTTATCTGCTAGTACCTTTGTGTCATTGAAATACTATCTCAATAATATATATTCTACTTTCATTTGTACAGTACCTAAGTACTTCTGCAGTAATTTAATAAGTACTAGCTTTAAATAATCTGCAAATGTTTTCTTTGTGTCTGCACACAGTCATATATTTAATTGTAAAATTTAAGTTTAGTTCTTCTAAAAAATTTGAGCTACAAACTTACATTTCTGAAAAAAAAAAAATGTTTTTAAGAGAGGAACAACAATTTAAATTGCTCTTCGCTAATTTTTATAACGTTTTGGTGTATTATATTACGCATTTTTCGAGGAAAGTACAAGAAACAGAGCTCTAAATAATTAATTAGACGTATAATAATTGATTAAAATTTAATTTTTTGTAATATAAATGTCATAATTTAGCTGTAATTTTATTTTAAACTGCATTGTACGTAAATGTTAAAATCATCACTGCACAATGGATCAGATTCATGAAAACCTATTAAAGGTTTTGGTTGTAATACGTGACATTCGAATTTTTGTGCAAATATCCTATGAAAAATTAGCTAGACATTGGAGGTGAATTAATTTTCGGATTCCAGGTAAATTTATTCATGGTCTAGTTAAGACTTCAAGAAACGCTTTAGCGAGTGAATGCCACTGTGTCTAATAACTTTATCATATTCACATTGTTAAATAAATAATACTAAAATGAGTTTAATTTCTTTTATTTAAAGTGTATATTATGAAAACTAGTATCCAGTTATTGTAGCAATGTTTTCACATTATTGTGTTGTAATATCTGAAAATAAGAAGCAACTCCACCAAGAGAAATGATTGACTTTTTAACAACTTCATGGTGTTTGCTTGCCTTAGGCCACCAGGAGGCTTGCAGAGGTTGGGCTAACAAAATATTATTGTTAAAATATTCCCAAGGCATTCACGCCTGAAATTACGATCGATAGCTAGTTATACGAGTGAAAAATTTTAAAATAATATAAAACCCATCTAAACTAATTTAAGTTAACGTAATCTAATCTAATCTAAACTCTTATCACAATACTTGTCTCCTTCGTGGTAAACGTGCCTATCTACTGCTAGTGCCACGCTTTATCATCTTACAAGTGGACCAGTTGTAGTGGTCGAGGAGGAATGGAGAAATTTTAATAACATAGAGGCTTAAACATACATTTTTATCTTTAATATAACGTAATTAAACAGTAGACTCAGTGACTCATATAGGCGATCTGTCTGCGAGAAGAATGGATGCCAGTTCAGTGGCGTGCGCCTAGAGGCTAATATGTAGCATGACAAGCGTTTTTTCCATTTCTAGCCCTTGTATGCGTGAAACACGTCATTCCAGGTGAGGTTCCCAGTTTCTGGCTCAGAACACAGACTCAGCTGGTTTTGTATAGTACCTTAGTCTGCCACCACGCGGCATATTTTGTTTAAACACATGATTACTGGTTCGTGTGGAAGACAGTAGCAGCGGCGTGACACGAGAACAGATCTAGCAGTTCTTCTCAGTGTTATTTACAGTGGGCTTGCACGTATTACATTGAAGGTAGATAAAACTGACATAGTGCCGCCGGTTGTTTCACTTACTCTGGTGTAATGTGACTGTCCTTGAAGATTATCTATGAGTGACTCGACATTAAAGCCTTCTTTAGCCTGTTCATTAACACTTTATAACAGATTGAGTAACTGCACGTTCACTGCTGTGAGTAATCATCCCGTACCGCTTCGACCAATCATCACTATATATTGCCTTGCATGTTAGTGCCCGCCATAGCTGATGCTAGTAAAACAACCAATAGTACAGCCGTACATTCGCCCGCTTCTCTTCTCTCCTCGCGGCGCATTGTAACCATACTTCCCTGCTCTCAGACATGCGCTGTCATCGGCCTGTTACAGTGTACATGCTGGTTGCAGCTTACAATACGACATTCACTAATATAAGCTTTGTACTCAGACGACAAAACGAACAATTTACTGCATTCATAAATGCAAATAAGTGTACAAGAATTCGTATGGCTCTACATTTTGACATTCAGTAAATAACTTCACACAAACTGGCGAAAATGGACAATCTGAAAGAAATGTATTAATTTACACGCATGTGCTATAAAGTAGCGTGATTATGTTCCGATCTCTACTCTGGACACTATTATTTGCCTATATCCATCAAAGTGCCGTTGGTACAGGAGAGCGTACACATTTTCAGTATTTTTTGTGAAGAGCTATGTAAGAATGAATTACGTTTTTTTTTTGTCACGAGGTAAAGATACTGGACGCTTACAAAGAAAGTGAAAGGACTAATTGTTAGCTAAAAACGTACAGTTGTGTAACACATTTATTGATCACCAAATACATTAATAGTGTATTCGGTTTTAATCTGCATTATGGGTAAGACAATGTACAAACCTGGATAACAATTTTATCTAATAAGAAGCTGCTGTGGTCAAGTGGCGCAGTAGGCCTCTCGGTTTCGAGGTGTGCGGACTTGTCCCCTCGGTAACTTTAGTCGGTGTGCAAAAATGGAGCTAGTAAAACGCGTTTGCCTCAACGCAGGTTTCAGTGCGAACTATAGACCCCCTTTACGTTTATCGTGCACTCCGATAAATCATGGAAGCTCGTCAACAAACACCTCGCGACAACATGCTTCTTATTATGTGCCCCACATAACCCCTCGTCTTTGACTTACTCCGTTATCTTGACGAGACCCAACATTAAGATGAGCTGGTCGCTGTGCAGCTGGCGTCGCTGGTTCACTGTGAGAGTAAACTATGAGTCCTAGACTATTGCAACAAGAGGACCTTATTTGTTAGACAGGTGACAATACTCAATTAACCATTTTCAGATGTTCGAAAATCCGGACGGTAAAAAAGTTATACGCAATTAGAGGGTAGTCACCCCTGCTATTTTCAAAAGGGCGGAAGGTTTCAACCAGCATTTTCTGTTGGTTTGCAGATCCCAATAGCATTAAGCAATGCTGAAAAATATTGTATTTTTATGTCAATTAGTTTCCGATATTTTGGGAAAATACTGTTTTAAAGTTCGATGTTCAGAGGCCCATTACTCCCTTAACATTGAGTTTAGGAGAAAAGGGCCAAATATGTTTTCGTCGTAGTTTTTCGTGAGGAACACGCCAGCGGAGTTTGTCCCCCTATTTAAGAAACAACCTGTATACAGGATATGCATATATATGTATATGAAAGTGCATATTTGTATACGGTCATCCTATATACATATATGATGTTATACCTGTACATATAAACACGATGTTCATATACATAGATATATACTAAATGTCCCTAAACATGTATATATACAGGATGGCCATATATGTATATATATGCCGGATGTCAACATATATATATATATATATATATATATATATATATATATATATATATATATATATATATTGAAGGAAAGGATTTCAAGAAAGCGGGTTACATTGCTGAAAATAAATATATTGCACCGACTTTTACAAAAAAAAAACATGTCTCGTAGATCATTAAAAATAATCGTGATGTAGTTCACAGAATTTTTTTATTCACAAAAAAATAACAACTTCTGCTAGTTATATATTCTTCATTTAGGCGCGAAATCATATCAATATTGTATTGTTTCACATAAAAATTAAAAACGTATTGTGTAAGCAATACGTAACAACCATTACCAGTTTAAACGTTGATCGGTGATATTTCGAGATTCTTTCAAGTTGAAAATATACATATATGTTTAATTTTTTTTTTCATTTTATAACACGCCAAATATTTGCTGCAATGTAAAACTTTTCATGTAACGTATATTTTGCGGATGTTATTTTAACTATATTTCATAACGATGAAATTCAGCCTTAATCTTGTTTACATTTGGTATGTGTTTATTTACAACTATTAACTTAACATTACAGAATAAAGTTTATTCATCAATATTTCAATACTGTGTCCCCAACACTGCATTGAACTTACAATAAAGTTTTCATTACAAGGTTTCGATATACGTAATAAACATTTAACTAAAACAGTTAGAAAATTACCAGAAGAACAATATTTTGAACGCTTGAGATAAAAATTTAACTAAACCTTTGAAAAAATATAAAGAAAAATTTATTTATTACTTATAAATCTTTGCAATGCTTCAAAGAGCATGCAAACCTAAAGTATTCTGTAACTAAACGTATATGACATTTTTTTTACGTCTTCATGTGCATTTCTTCAAGCGAGAATTTAAATTTAAAAAACCCACCCACACAACGACAGCAGTGGACATAACCAAGCAATTTTTCTGAAACGGTTACCGCAGAGCAGTTAATTTAAATTCATCAAACTGTAAATAACCACATGGTGTGTAGCAGAAAGTACTTATATTTCTCACTGAACTTAAGGTATTTGAGACTTCTCAAGTCCCCTTGTAGGTCATTCCAAACCTTGCTGGCCATATAACTGAAGTGAACGAATATTTGTAAACATAATTAGCTTGCCGAGGTTTCAAAAGAGTTTTTACTTCGTATTCTGATGGTGAGCTGAGATAAAGTTTGACGCCGTACTGCCTGCTAAGAAAATTGTAAGAAGTGTCACCACCTAGACTGTAAAATATTTAGCTGCGCTTTACCGGTATATGACATTACTTGATATCGTGTATTTTCGACTGAAGTGTTGTTTTTTAAATAAATAACGTATATGTGAACACGAAGAGTAATTTATTCCTGTTAAATGTGTTAAGTAAAAAACACAACAAACTTTTAGAGTAATGCTAACGAAATGAACGCTTTAAGAAAATTTAAGCTGAAGTAACGTAGTTTTAACGGTAATGTAGTTATGCTAATGATTTCACGTAATTGATTTGTTGCAGTCTTTTTTATTTTAAGAAATTTTTTTTAAATTTTACGTTTGCATATATTGAGCAAATAAAATGTAAAGTAACAAATTTGTCTGGTAATACATAATTTTCCAAAACATTGTTTCTTGTTGCACTTTATGTGTTCAAACAACGATTGTTTAGGTTTTATTACGACTGCCCACAATCTAATAACAAAGAGTGTGTGAATACACATCGGCACATAGCTACTGCAATGGAACATGGTTAACTTTCTCTGCTATAAATTAAGCACCTTTATTATAGTGGTTTTCCCATTAGTTATGTTGCATAAATTTCAGTGCATTTTTGTTAATAATTTGTTAAAATTTCTGAAAAAGCACACATTTTTATGTTTCAGTCTGTCGCAAATATTTAAGACTCATAATATGCAATATCAATAAATTTAATAAAATAATAGTACATTAATTTTAGAACAGCTGCTTTGGAATTAATTAATACAGTAGGGTATTTTAAGTAGTTAAGCATATGTAAAATTTGCTTCTTATCTAAACATACTGTCGCAAAAGAGATTAATCACGTTTTTAACACGTTACTTAATTATTGGTGAGTTACCGGTATAAAATTGTCAAGAACATAAAGAATGAAAAGTAAAATAAACGCAATTGTTGAAGTCATGCTCAATTAATGTGTTTTTTTTCTTCTTTTTCTTTTCGCCTTCTCACATGCGAAATTTCCAAATCGGCCGCCTGCCACCATTAAAGTTGGTTTCCGTGTACGAGGATGGCAGACATGTTGAAGCATACTAACAGAGCATTTCGAGCGTTCATGCGGGCGGCTCGCATACGAAGGAAAACTTGAGCATAGGCCCCCTGTGCCCGCAAATACGTATACTTAATAGAGTACGGGTTGGGCCGGACCTCAGTAATGCAGAAATTATGCTAGCTCTCTTGCACGTAGAGAAAGTGAATGTAAAATGAGAACACGCAGGAAAGTCACTGGTGCTAGCCGGTTGACTGGAGAAGGCCGGACCCTTAAGTTTTAAGTTTAAGTTCCGTACAACGTGGCGCGGTGAGCGGAAGAACCGTACTTACAGAAATTAGGCGACGTTTAACGACGGAGGTCCCGCAGCAACTTGAAGAGAAAAGAACTAAACGGTTGATGATCCACGGAATATTAAACGTTAATCCTTACATACACCTTGTCATTTGATGGCGCGAAGGACACGCGTGCGTATATCCATGTCACAATAATTTAGGTCACAAAATGTGAATATGCTACTAGTTTATCTTCGTTATCAACGAATCAGCTTTTGAGTTGTTTGATCAGTGTCCTTAATTTAAACTGTAATTTAGGGAATATTCTCCGTCCAGAATTTTTTTAGTCTCAAATAAAATTGAGATGCGTAATTATTTTCTCGGTGTCTGGAATGTGATGTCAAGCAGGAAATTGTCAGCTCCTCAGATAGTACTAAAGGGAGGGGGAGGGAGGTAACACTCGCTCCGTTGAGCACAGGAGCACCACGAAACATTCACAACTATCTCTACACTACTGAGGTGATGTTTCATGCACCGCGCATCTATGCACTCTCCGGCCGGGTGGGCGGGGGGGGGGGGGGAAGAAAAATGCGAGAGAGTCGTCATTGACTTTTGATGTTTGGTCTCTGGTTTCATGATGACAAGTTGATTGAGTCATTCCGATAAATTTGTTTGCACGATATATCTATTACAATTTTTAACTTACTAGTTACATGATATAATAGCCTGTTTTCAATTGTAAACAATTTAGAGATTTTATTTTGTGTTCGTGACATGACCTAGCTTTTTTAAGTTGAAACTATTTCTTAAACACGTGTTTTGTACCTTCTGTATAAGATTTGCTCCTGTTTTACTAATATTACCAAACAATACTGCACAGAATTTAGTGTACTAACACTAAGCACATATTTAGTTTCATACTAGTTATCTAAATATTGGTAATTTGGTAAATGTGCCTAAAACAGAAGTGAGCTGACTGGAAATTTTATAATATTTATTTATCCATGCATAGACTTCTGACTAAATTAATTTATAAATTTTTATAGGAATTCTTTTCAGGTACTTTTCCCTTGTTTAGTAAGATATCACTGCGATATTTACTTTTTAAAACACTTTATGTGATGCAAATATTACATATTAATTTTCATTTTAGTTTTAAGGAGCTTATTTTACACTGTTCCTATATACTGGGTAAATCATTACAAATTACCGATATTTTCTCCCCCGCGTCATCAATACAAGATGGTAGTACATGAATGTCATCTGTGCAGTGGAAACATTTTAAATACTTGCAGAATGATTCCTCTCCTAATATTCTAGAGCAACTTAAATTTTACATCAAATTTTAAACAACGTAATAATGTTTAAAAAATAAGTAAAAAAATATGTTATATTGTTAATTATTTGGCTTTCATTACGGAAAATTTCAGATAACAACTGCTCAGTTCATGTTTATTAAATGCCGCGAAGCGAAGAACTGCTGTACTAGTAATAACGAAACATGTATTCTTTCTAATGCCTTGAAGTGATCAATATAAGAATGCATTGTAAGTGTATTCTTAAGAATGATAAAACCAAGTGAAGCAATGTATTTAGGCATTAGCGGTACCTTTGAAATATAGTTTTACTTATATGCATTATCCAGTAAACATAGACTAGGAGAAAATGTTTGGAACTGTTGTCTAGAAAAAGATGCTCGGTACCGTTCGCACAGTGAGAGGCCAGTAAGTATATGTTGTTGTGTCCAGCCGACATTATTACAATGGTTCTTATTGGAGAGCACTGCGAGGGTTGGCAGGAGCAAGCACAGGCAATGAGACGAGAGTGGACAGGCCGTTCTCCTCAGGTAACAGGGAAGCAGCAATTCGGATAAGTTGATATTAAGAAAGTTGGTACACGCACAAATATTCCAGAAATACTGAAAAGCGGGCAACATTTTTGAAGAAATAATTTAAATGTTGTTACTGTCTGCCGTCCTACTGAGACATACACACCTTTGAGCACAAGTATGTATGTAAAGAATATATTTCCCAAGTATTCTAAAACCTGTCAAAGCGTAGTTATTTGGAACACTGATAGCAGGTTTCGGGTTCAAATCCCGTGTCAGACAAAGCGACGGGAAATTGCCGTGGTGACAGTTGGCAGAAGAGATCATTTTCTGTTTGAAATATGAACATTTAAACGTGTTTTCTCATAACGGCGTATGCATCCACTAAGCTGTTAAATTGGGTAATATGTGCTTTCCTGATGTCCTCGATATCTCATAAACTTTACGTCGGGGGTGTGAAAAGTGGCACAGAAAAATGTTTTCGCGAAGACCTCAATATCTCATTAACACGATATTCTCTCATACAGTTATTCCTTCAAAAATCCCTTCCACGCAGGAAAACAAGGCAGCGGCCTGGCAGCTTTTACATACATATAATGATGGTAAAATACGAAATTACTTTAGCTCTAAGAGATATGGGCCTACGTAGGTCATTTTTACCAATTAATAGCAAAAATAAGCAAATGTTTGTAAACATTACGCAGAAAGAAAAAGGTTTATCAGCTAAATTAAATCATACACAAGAAAAAATACAATCTAAGCTATACAAAGATAACGTAACAATCCATAGAAATACCTCTCTGTCCTAGATAGGAGTTTCTCCTATCTCGTTATATAAAAGAGAACACTGACTGACTGTCATATCAAACTGCAGACCAAACCACTGAACCTAGAATCGTGACATTTTTTGTGTGGGTTCCCCTCAGGTTCTCGGCGAGCACTGAGAAGGAATTATTCGAAATTCGTACTCTAAGGGGATAAAAAGGAGTGAAACATATTTATAAAGAAACTTCGATAGAGCTCAAATCCGACAGCCCATCATCGTGATTTCTACGTTAATAGGACACATATAAAATTCGTATTAGCCAATTTAAGGATTTTTATTAATTTAACATTTAAGGGGGTGAAAACATTTTAAATGAGTGTCCCATTAACTATCGATATTAACCGAATCCTTCGGGATAACGAGTTAGTATTCACTTCAAAATGTTGCTTACGTAAATACCCAAAAATAAGTTTTCTATATTTTGAATTTCGACCTCCAAACAGTAAAAAGGGGCAATATGGGTTTTTTTATTATATATTACCCGGATTCGTAAAAAAAAACGCTGGACGCATGTGTTGGACGTTACAACAGACTTTTCACACATATAATTGCAGGGTTGCGCTTGAAGTGCCATAGTTGAAAGAGTAGTGGGAGAGCACTGCACGCCAGCTAGGCGAGCCACGTATATAAGCGATGTTGTTACCGTCGAGTGCGGAGCTGAACCTTATCTCTTCACTGGCTCCGCGCGTCAAACGTGGAAAATTACATCCAGTTTATAAACCTCTTAAAGTGAATGGTAGCAGTTACTGGGCTACAAATGTTAAATAAACACATACAACTGCATTATTACATTTGTCCTTTCTATGTATTTATTTCCCCCCACTGTTACTAACAAAAGCGTAACATGTAAGCAATAAGCCAATGCACAGATTTAATTCACATTAAAAAATATCACCCGAGGTCAATATAGTATATAACTAATTTGGTCAGCTATTATTGTTGACAGGAAAGTCTAGAAAAGAGCGTACATTAATCGTACTACGCTTCACAACGAATGGTTAAATGTATTGTGTTGTAAATAGTGTGTGGACTGAGCTGAAATGAGGCTTGAGTTTGTAGAGTTAACACGTAAAGACAAACATACATTGTTTACTGTCGGCTCTACTACGCAAGCATTTCACTAGGATGAGGGTTTGTGGTGACGCCCAGCGAGATGACATAAGCCCCCTAGCTTGTCGCCGCAACAGCAAACAGGGACAAATACAGTAATGGGCCATTGTTGCCGCTGTGCTCTGGCTGTGACAGTCAAGGTGTAGAGAAGGAGAGTAGCATGCATGTTACATGCAGCTCTGCAAACTGCACGCACGCACAAATCTACGCTGCCTTATTTTCACGACGTCGATACGCATTATAGAGACAGTCGCCCATTTCTGCACGACTTAAGGCTTTTTAAGTGCAAAATATAATTTGTCAACTAATTTAATAGTGCTTTAACAATTTTTGGCACTCGTTAGTGAGTGTATAAAGTGTTTTTTTTTTTTTACAATAGAGTGCATCTCTACATTTCAACAATTATGTAGGGCATCTAAATGCGACGTTATCACGTCGCTAGATATGGCATAAGTTTGTTCAGTGATATTTTTTTTATTTTACATCATACACTCAATATAAAAATTCACTTTATTCCAGAAAACTGCGGTAAAAAATTTGTGATTTTGGTAAACTACAAATATTTCATTTGAATTTCACAAAGAACACCCTTGCAACTTTATAAACAAATCATTATTTCTGTACATTTGCAAAAGTGTGTGTAGCTACCAATAAATGACTTGCCATTTTCACAAGAGAATATCAAGGCAGGAACTGTCGGTAAAAGTACAAGGAATTCCTTTGCAAAATTACAAAATAACCTTTCCTACATTACAAACGAATGAATCTGTAAAAGTGAAAGAAAATCTTTGTAAATTACACAACATTTCTTGATAGTGCATAGCTGAATACGTAGCCCTCAAATTAAGAACCGAGAGCGACTAATTTGGCACCTCATCAGGATGATGGGATACAGTACCTGTCTAGGGGTGGATTTAGTAACTCGCACAGAAGAATTCGTGAGTAACTTTGTCACAGCTGAAGAATGCTTGCATTCACGGGAATTGTATGTGTAATTAACAAAACATATGTTTAGGAAAGTTTCAGACACTGTCTTACACATCATTCGGAACTACAAGGCATATTAGCAATGTTTCGTTAGAACACCGACAATTATCAGAATCAAGTAACTCAATACTGCTCCAGAAAACACCTGGAGGGAAATGAGGGAAAAATCCATGTAAATTAACGAAGTAGCAAATTTGTGGTTCATATAGAACTGCATGGTTGTTATTGTACGTTGTGTCCGATATTTCTTGAAATACAATTTATTTGACATCTAACTGATATGTTGTGCAATATTTTGTTCTATAACCTTATTGGTAATTTACCTCTTATATGTATCATCATCTTTATTTGTAATTGTTACTGTGCCCGCATGACATTAAGAAAATAAGTTGAAGTTAATTACGATGTATTTGTGTTAATACATTACCTTCGTACAATGGTAACATAAACGTAATAATGTGGAGTGCTCGAATATCTGTGACACTTTCTACAAATAATATTTCAACAATAGCTACGAACTACTATAGCATGTATACATCCTGTAGGAACATAGGTTCATGGAGTGTATCTTCCTCCAGACGTGAGGAATGTTTCTTTCAATTGTTTACTAGCAATTCTTCAACATCCTGCCAACAGTAAATACGCTGATACACCATGCAAATGGCGAAGGCACAGAACTCAAGCAGCAGAGTTGTTAACTGTTCATTTCAGCGGTGTCGACTATCGCAGTGGTTGGACCGGTAATTTACTTCTGGGAAATAAATATCAATTTGGTAATCTTGCACCACCGCAGATTAATGCAAGAATATCTGCGCTGCGTTTGTCGCTAACCGTATTTAGACTAAATAAACTAAAACATAAAACGCTAATATAAGAAGCTTGGCTCATCCAACTCCCTTTCCAACTGACAGAAGACAATCAGATATTGTGCAACACCAAACGTAGATCAATTGGAGGATATTGTCATAGTGTGCTAGCACGTGACCATATATGCAGATATTGCTACAACGTGGCAGTGACAAACACAAAAAAATTATGTTTCTGTTACGGTTTTTCGTATTCTCATATTGTGTTTAATAAACTTTTAAAACAAACATTTTTACGATGTTACACATCTAAGCCAAATAAAATTTCTAATATAAAAAAAATTACACATTAAATATACTACATTTGTCTGTTATCCGCTGCAATTTTTTTATTCTTGAATAACTTATATATAAACACTTTCGACATAAAAGCGTTGCGTAATTTAACGAGTGCGATATGTACCAGGAAACTAGTCAGATTTGTACATAGTGGCGGAGTAAACTTCAGGACTGGTATAAACTCAGACTTTTGCCGACAAGTAACGAACAGGAAGTGAACAAGGACTGAAATGTGATTATAATAAATTTTCAAAACAAGACAACATGTAAACATGGAAATAACCAAGACTATAAAATAAAGAACTAATTAATCTATAAAATCAATTAAAACATTTGTACCATTTTTGTTTAGATATATTCGTCAGTGTAAGGTTAATATTTAGTACATCCTTTATTTTGTTTGCAGAAAATTAGACAAAGTTGTTTGGTCGGAACAATAAATCTCTAAATTTGTTCAAAACTAAACAAATGTTTCATTTTGTCGGACCGCTACAACCTGGTCCAGTTCTGATAAATAATTAAAGTCAAATTTTCATTATAGGTACCACAGCAAGTACGTCCTCAATCTTAAATAATTAAATTTTTCTATTGGCTTATGGAACTAGCGGAAATAATATTTAAGGGTAGAGTTTTCGTTGCGAAACAAAACAATCGTCTGATGTCTGTTATATTTTCTAAAAAGTTTTGTATTTGTACAAAAACGTTTCCTGTAAACTTGTTGAAAGTAATACTGTTGTATCACTTTAGATATTTGTTTTAAATTCACAAGGGATTATTTGTAAATACAATAAAACTGTTAAATAACAGTTTCTTAAATAAATCTATATAAATGAAGAACCATATTTTTGAAGTTCCTGTCAATTTTATGGTATTTCTTTGATACTAAAAAATGGATGCCAATTTTTAAAGAAATTTTTCTTGTAAATATATAGACATACTGTATTCTTTATACTCCAGTCCACATGAGCGACTTGACAGGATTATCTCATTCTACTCGTACTTCAGTCATTCTGGGTTTGATTAATATAAACATTTTAATCCCTGTTACATAAGTCCACTTCTGATTAAATCCAGATTTTAAATTAATACAAATGCACCGCTTCTATACCTCGAATCAGCAAACAGGAGAGTAGCACAGAAGATAAGTCGTTCGGAAATATTTATAAATTGGCTCTAAGTGAATGAGATGCCACCGAAATCGGAACTAAGTTTGCTTGCCGAAACCTTCAAGTCAGCTGAAAAAAAAATATTATACATGTATGTATGTATGTATGTATGTATGTATGTATGTATGTATGTATGTATGTATGTATGTATGTATGTATGTATGTGTGTGTGTGTGTTTATATGTGGTATGTATAATTTTTTCTTGTTCTATTAACCATAAATATTGCAATATTGTATTCATCAGTCATAACAATTATATATTTTTAAACACAATTTCCCAATTCATGTGATTACTGTTAAATTCTCACTTACATTAGTAAATCTGAACAGCATGATAAATCATGTAATTGAATAATATTTACTGTATTAACCCTTTCAGAAAATGTAATTTAGCAGCATGTATTTTATATTTTCGCGCAGGATTCCAATGATGTTGCCACGACTAACGTTGATGCCACCGGCCATCTTGGATTTGAAATTGTCCTTGACTTAAAATTCTTAGATTTAAACAAAAAAATTAAAAAATTCCGGGAAAATTAAAAATATATGTATAAATATAAAATTAAATTTAAAAAATTCGAAAACCTTATAATATTTTTGAAAAAAATTAAAAATTAACATTAAAAATGCTATATAAAATTTTAAATTAATATTTCCTACAAAAATCGAAAAACGATTTTCTAGTTTACAATTTTGTTCATCAATTGCCACCATTATGTATACCTATTTTTTTCAACTGTCATAAGTTTACTTTATCTTTGGAGCTGATATTTTGGTGCTGGCAGCTCGGATGCACTCGGCAGCCTTCAGCTCGATCTTCGGAATTAGCCACCAAATAGTTTCTCTAGTTGGCTATCAGGGGCGCGATTAATCGGTTATTTATTTCTGGTATTACATTGAACGTAAGGTTCACATAAGATGCAACCTAGGAGGAAATGCCGTCATAATGTCGCAATTTTAAAAGTTGTAACGAACAAAACTTCCCTACGTTTTAAATCAAAATTAGGAGCATAAAATATTAAATTTTCTAATTTTTGTTTGGATGCATATTTGCTTACTAACGAAGTTGTATCTAACCGATTTCCAATAAATTCATTTTATTGAGATGTTAGTTTTTAAAATACAGCTTTTTTTTTCTATATTAGATGCAAAATATTTTCCTTTAGGCCGTTCACCAACACACACTCTTAGTTATACACAACAGATAGTCTATAAATAAAATAAATTTATAAAATAATCAAATATTTTTTTTCGTACTTGCATGAACACCACTTCTACACCCGACTACTTAAAAACATCGTAGACAGCCCCTGGCCCATTCCGCAGCCAGCAAGATACTGATTTGGTTTTACACATATCCATGCATTTTTGTATTGTTTTCCTCCATTATACTTCTCCTCTGCCCCCACCACCTCTTTACGTACCCCCTCGCTGACGTTCGTGTAAGAACCTGACCACTTCTCTCCCCACCTGACCACAGCACAATACCTTGCCTCCTCTTCCTCTGATGCCTTCCAGTATGATGTTCCTGTCAGAACCTGTCTCCCTACCCATCCTATCAATCATCAGTATATGACCTCCCCACACGAACCGTCGCTCATCACACATTCCTGTGAAAATTCCTATCCGAACCTATCTAAACTATATGCCCTCCCCAATCCCACACTTCAATAGCACATGACCATAAACTATCATGCCTTCCCCTTCTTTCTGTAAAACACTTCTCCACATACCATTTTCGACAATCTCACCTACGCCAGCAATCATATTTGGGCATGTGTACATATACCTTCTCTTCCTTTATTCTCTCCGTCACTATGGATATCTTCACACCTATCATACCTTCATATAATTGATTCAGGTAAACTAATAATTTTTTTAATATGACAATTTTTCAGTCAAAATAACGTTTAAATAACACACTAGGTAAAGAAAAAAATACAAAATTAAATTTGTATTCGTCTGTTTGAATAAATGATTTATTAGAATTATTTTGATTCTTAAAACCTAACATTTGACAATAGCATTGCTGCAAAAAGTCACGCCTCACGTCCTATTTTATGATGTCAGTAGCTGGAGAAACTGGTGTTAAACAAAACTCTTGAGCGAGTTTCGACAAGATCACAAGATTGTTTATGGAAGTGATGTCACGATATCCCATGACGCTGTGTCATGACTTTAGGGATGTTTCTTGTGTGCACACCTGGATGATGTCCGGTTACATCTGGGCATGTACATGTGTATGCTGCTGTACTATATTACACTAACCGACACCTCATACATGATGACTAGTTTTGTTTCTATACTCACATATTCCCTACCTTAACAAAGCAGTGACAGTGTGCACTTCAACAGTCAGCTTCTTGCAAATGTTAGCTGTTTAAATCTATGGTGCAGTGGTACAGAAATATGTCCTTATGTGAACTCCTACATACACCATACAGATATATATATATATATATATATATATATATATATATATATATATATATATGAAAAAACACACTTACGGAAAGAACAAAATAAAAATCTGAAAGCCATTACAAGCAATGGAGCCTACTTTCACTGTGCCATATTTTATGTTAAATAGAGCGATTTAAGACAGATACACTTTAAAGTATATTCTGCTTAAACTGTAATGACTGCAAGCGGTATTTCCACAATGATTTTTGGTTCTGCGTAGCATTTATAGGAAGCTAGGTACATGAAGAAAATTAGTTATTAATGTACATTAGTTCCCTGTCCCCACTATTCGTTGATTTATGTGGTTTCTTAGTTGTAGAGTTTTAGTAGGTATCCATATAGTTGCTGTTGTAGCGATGCTTCACATATTTTATATTCCAACTTATTTCTACAGAGGTAATGATACGATTATACATTGACTTTTATTCTTGAGGACACGTGTTCTATTCTGGACTTCATCCATATTTATTTCGCTTTTCCAAGATTGTTCTAAATCACTTCATGCGAATGCTGTAATGACATGCACGGCCGATTTCTCACCTGGTTTCTGTCACAGTGACTTGTTGTGTGTAACCGTCTCTAATGACATTGCTTTCGACGAGATGGAAAACCGAACTAAAAATTTTTTTGGTCTTATAATACATTTTCATATACACAAAATATGCCTTCATAACTCCTTCCTATCATGTTCATGACACATTCATGACATCTTCGTAATCGGGTACCGAACACATGTTCTTACGAATACAATGCAATGTACCTATAACTACATCAACACCTCTGTATGTATAAGTTGAATATAAAAAATTATGAATTATTGCTGGGACAAGTATATGTATACTAGATTATAAGCCACAGCTAAGCGATCTACATAGGCATTTAATCGTGGGGACACACGCGAATGTACGTTAAGGTCTATGCTGCTACATGTGCCTAGTTTTGTAGCGATCCAATGTGCAGTGTAAGTGTGTGTATATATATATAGGCTATATAAAACAGCTGTAGTCGTTAAAACCTAGGCAGTAAATTTTTTAAGTTTATCTATGTAAACAGCACAGTTTTTAGAACACCATTTTATTTTACTTGTCAGAAATTGTTTAGCCTATGTTGGGAACTTGTGTGTGAGTTAAGGTAAAGTCATATTGTGTACCACTATACAGTTTATTTCAACATGTATACTAGGCTGTATCCTGGCTTTCGAGTTGCACACTGTCGAAGCTTCGGTTGGCGAGATGAGGAATGGTAGGTAAGATCTAATAAACTAGTCAGCAGCATCATGCATGTGCACATGACCGAACGTAACAGTATCACTCGCAGTTACAGATCTAAAGTAATATACACAGTGTCAAGTGACAACGTGCTGTCACTACCATCAACATTCTACACAGCTTCTCGAATATCGCTCGCTCACGGACCCTGTTTTGTTGTGCTTATGAAGTCAATAGCTAGAACATGAATCGAGAAAAGCTATATCAGTTCAAGGCTATGTGCTGATGATGGGAGGGAATGGGAGGGGAATTTAGTTCAGACATGCCCTGACACAAATATCAGTGAGTATGTGGTTGCCAGAGCGGAAGGGGATGGCAAGAGCGTGTGCTCATGATAAGATGAGGAAGGAAATGTGTGTTAACTCAGTTAGGATGTTTTCTGACATGAACTCAATGAATTGTGTGGGACGAAGAGGTAGTCGAGTGTGGGAAAATTTAGAGTAAGGATATAAGAAATGTAATGATTAATAATGCTATTTCAATTACTTGCTTGCTATCATAGAGCTCGGTTGATATCTGTACAAGTATTTAGGCAGTCGAGTGTCGTAGAGTTTTGCTTTCAAATAATATTGCATTTATTTTTAATCAATTGGTCTTAGCTAACAGGGAGTGTAGTCGTCGAGAAACCACAGTAAATTATAGTGTGTATATTATAGTTAAAATTTTTATTTCAAAACAATTATTGGATTGAATTTATGGGAAATCTATTGAGTAAAGCTACATAAGGTTAGTAAAGTGTAATTATAATTTGCATTTAAATAAAATATTAAGAAATGTAATTAGTATATTATTAGTATTGATTGATTTGGTATATTCAAGATATTTTTTACAGTTTTCTATTTAAATATTTAGAGTACGACATAATGATATTATCTCCGCCTAAGTCTCCTTGACCGTGAACTTAACATTCAATGCAACAATATAATTATATAATATATTTATCGCATGTTTGGTAGCCAACAAGAGAACAGCGATTTCTGAAGGTTCCCGAGCGCTCGCTAGGTGTCAGCACCAAGAAGACAGTTCCCAGAGGATGTTAGCGTATGAAAGTATACAGTTAACAAGTCAGCGCAGGCGATGTTAGCATATGAAAGTCTACAGTTAACAAGTCAGCGGCAGGCCATGTTAGCATATGAAAGTATACAGTTAACAAGTCAGCGCAGGCGATGTTAGCATATGAAAGTATACAGTTAACAAGTCAGCGCAGGCGATGTTAGCATATGAAAGTATACAGTTAACAAGTCAGCGGTAGGCGATGTTAGCATATGAAAGTATACAGTTAACAAGTCAGCGCAGGCGATGTTAGCATATGAAAGTCTACAGTTAACAAGTCAGCGCAGGCGATGTTAGCATATGAAAGTATACAGTTAACAAGTCAGCAGCAGGCGATGTTAGCATATGAAAGTCTACAGTTAACAAGTCAGCGGCAGGCCATGTTAGCATATGAAAGTATACAGTTAACAAGTCAGCGGCAGGCGATGTTAGCATATGAAAGTATACAGTTAACAAGTCAGCGGCAGGCGATGTTAGCATATGAAAGTATACAGTTAACAAGTCAGCGCAGGCGATGTTAGCATATGAAAGTCTACAGTTAACAAGTCAGCGGCAGGCCATGTTAGCATATGAAAGTATACAGTTA
>PNEQ01010260.1:0-21463 GCA_003012365.1 Medauroidea extradentata | reverse complement strand
AATCACCCTGCTTTACTGTATGACCAACAATTAGAATTATTGAAAGATAATCTGAGTTAGTTGGTTAGTAGATGACAGTGATGATAAATTGCGAAAATCCATGTTGGTATATTTTATATAATTCAGTAAATATTCATATAAATTTCTCATAGAAAATACTGCTGTTCAACAAATTTCAAGTTTAATCACCAGAGATGTTCTTAACATTATCTAAGCAAGTAAATAATTCTACACAAAATTTAAATGTTGCAGTATGTTTACTATTTTTTTTAGTTTTTCATCATATTGCTTTCGTTGGCATTCTTTTCTGTGTGTTGTAAAATCCTAGGATAACTCCTCCCCCTACAGCCCTTGAGCAAACATGTCTGTTATCAAAATATACACTAAAGGAAAGTAGGCTGATTAGTTCTGTATAGATCTACTTGTTTATTATATTTTAATGTTTGCAACAAGTTGGTGGTTATACGTCGTAGGGTTTTAGTGCTATCTTTTCTGTTGGTCCAATAGAGGTGTTTGAGAACGCGATATAATAATGGCAGTCATTGAGTGACCATCTGCCTAGCTAGCTGTCTCTTTAGAAAGACTGTCACAGACACACATTTAACTTATTTCTGTTAAAAAAAAAAATGTATTTTTCGATATTTGCTTATTTGTTTTGTGCAAAAATACTATATATATAATATTTTTATCGGTTAGTTATTGGTAGGTTACAGTTGTATAAACATACTCTTGGCATAACGTTGGATGTTTATGGAATACGCACACATCTGGCCAAAAATTTATAATTTGGAGAGTGAAATGCTGGCATATATTTCCAGCACTTTAACCAAATTGAGCCTATTTTAGACCCCATAAAATATGCTACTCAGGTTGACTTATCTGTTAGTTTGCTCGTTATTTAGAGATAATATTTCTTCTACTTACAAGTAACTAGGATGTGTATGACAGAGCACTGAGAGCGTACATAGCCTAATAACTCAACGAAAAAGAAATTTAAGTGTCGAAGTGTCAGAAAAGTTACAAATATTTCACTGGATGCAATGTGTTTAGTGTAGAAATATAAAACATCCAATATCCAGCCAAATATTTTATAAATAACTTATAAAATATATTGTTTAAAGATAATTGGAGTTCAAGTAAGCATTACTACCGATTACTTAACCAAGATAGCAAAGTAAAGATACTTTTTCTCTAGTTGGCTTTGTAGAATAATCGGTAAGGTAAAATTCATCTGAACATGCTAAAGGTCTTGGAATCGAAACCTATGCACTTCTGGTAAACTTTTTTTTTTTTTTACAGAATTTAGGTAGTTTTTGAGATGTACACGAGCGATCTAAAAATATGAGAATTACATTTATTTGTTTACATGTGCATTTTTAGAATACATTTTTTCAGTATTTCGTTCATCCAACGTTTCGCCAATGTTGGCCAAACGTAATTCAATTGTTGACACTATGCATGTAATTGACGTAATGACAGCATTCAAATTCTCATCACCTATATCATTGGTAATTTGTAGGAAATAAGCAAGTATCCAACAAGAAAACCAATGTTGTGCCAACGTAGGCCAACGCGACATTTTGACATTGGTGCAACCTATAATGTCAAAGTTGGGCCATTGCTGGACAAATGTTGTTTTCAGGTTGGCATCCAACCAAAAAACAAACGTTGGGCCAACGTAGGCCTGAGAGTCATTTTGATGTGAGGCCAACGTAATATTTCCAACGTTGGTCTAACCTTGAGGCAAACGTTGGGCGTACGTTGATCCAACCAAAAATTGCTACTGGGGTATGGGTCATGATTGAACTCCTTCCCTAATACGCAGCTTAATACTCACCAGTGTTCCGGATGCCGTGGTCGCAAGTTGGAGAAGTCCACGTCGCCGATGGATCCCCGCTTGTCTCGAACCAGAACCTCTTGGTCCCGTCGCCGCTCCAGAGAGACTCTTCGTGCCTCTCGTCGGTAGCCTTCCACCACTCTTCGCGCCCCCACCTCTTGTCACCTTTTTTCCAGCCTTTTGATTGGCCCCTTTTGAGGTTAAGGGTGGAGTCATCCCTGCTGCGTTTGCGATTTCCCCATGCCTAAACCGTCCCAATTATTTCCCCGACGTAATTGCATTGTAGGCAGCTCGGCGTTGCGTTGCTCTGACGGTCGTTTATAGTTTTGTGTTTACAAAACCCGCCCGGCGGCATTATTCTGTTACCGAGTCGCTGTCGGGTTGGGAAATCAAAACAGCAGGCTGAAACTCGTCATTACCGTGGGAGAGCCACTCTTACAGGAGAGGCCGTAACCTAAAAGTAGTTATGATGCCATCCACTAGAGCTCGATGGCAGGCATCTACGCCATGCCAGCATTCACTGTAGCGTAATATATTTCGATGTTTATCATACAGCTACATAGGAAAGACACATGTATTAAAACATAAAATAAAAACACGATTTATACATTTTGGACTTCTAGAAACATGTATCGCTTAAACATATTATTAAAAGTAATATGTTACGCCTGGTGGGATAAGCTGGCCAACCTGCTGATACTATTAGGTTTGTTGTTCTGTGATCTCGTGTTCAAAACCAACTAGATGGCAGTACCTGTCTCTAAATAGGGGATAGTGACAATAGTTCGAGTTGCGCTTCTATAAGCAACCCGTTCCTATGGTCAGTGCACGCAAATGTTTCCAGAAAGCCAAAGACAAATTGTCAAATTTCTTTACATGAGACAATTTCCTATTCATCCACACTGACCTACCACAACCATAATAGCAAATTAACTTACTACACCTATATATATATATATATATATATATATATATATATATATATATATATATATATATACACACATATGGGTGTAGCAAGTTGATTATATACACATACACGGATTCCACAATTTCCAACACTACGCACTATCGAATTGCCCCCTGTCACAAACAATATAAATAGTACAGTCATAATGCCCGTATTGCCAGTATTTAGTATGTAATCAACAACCTTAAAGGCACTTTCAAATTCAAGCGTAATACAATGAAAACACCGGCACCTAACTCTAAGGACTTGCCGGCAGTCACTTAAAACCAGTAGCTATGAGCTCATCCGAGAGTTGCTACAGTAAAAAATGGACGTTACAGCAGAAAATTGAATCCGGAAAAAAAAAAACTGTGTAAAATATGTAACGTGAAATCAATGACGCTAAGATTTTTTTTTTTTTACTGTTTTTTTGATATTTTAATTTTTCATTAGCTCTCTTTCTAAAAAAAAAAAAAAAAAAAAACATCGTTTGTTTTTCCACCGATTGGGGGAACGGTTACTTTTGGCAACATTGCTGCGCGCTCGGGCCTTGTAAAACCGGTACAAACTTATCTGAAAGTTACTACATTTTCGAAGGGACGTTTTGGTGGAGAATTAAATCTGGGAAAAAAATTTTCCTGTGTAGCGTTCTAAAAAACAAACAAAAAAACGTGGTTTATTTCCTCGGTTGTGGGAAATTTCCCTCAACCTGGCAACACTGGAGCACGCATGGTCCAGGATGGCTGCGCATATTTCGCCACCACAGTGCTGCCGTGCCGCGGGCTTTCAGGGAATTGAATTGTCACACCTCGTGTACACACAGACGCGAGATGAAGTCGCGGGGGTCCTTTGATGTAGGCTCGCCATTTCGCCGACTGACTGGGTGGTACTCTGTGGGCCAACCTTGATGTCTGATTGCCTTCCCACATCTAATGTGACTCTGACTGTCTTCCTACGGAAGTCACAATGTTGGCACGACTGACGTCTGGCAACTTCGTCTGTGAGTGGCAGGAGAGCGCAAATGTTACTGGCTGATGCACATTAAGGGTAATTGTTTGTGTATGGTAAACCATTTCGACAAATAGAGTTGTTTCAAAGTTATATTTTGTCAGGTAAAGTTTTTGGCGAAAAAAAAAAATTCTTTAAGGTGGCTGTCTTTGTGTACATACTTGCACGTTCAAGGTCTATAAGTGTGAAGCGCTACGGAAAACACTTCACTTGCAACACGTGAGTGCAGTATTCTCAACGATGAGGTAATATTTAAACTAAAGGTGCATTTAACATACCTAATAATTTTATAAAATAAATACAGTTGTGTTCATTCCTAAAGTTAAAAATACTATAACAACCATTTTCGGTAGGTTCGACCGTAAGAAAAGAAGATGGAGAAATTAGTGAAGGATCTGATATCGGTTTACACGAGTATAGCACTCTTTGAAAGTTATTGGTAAGCAAGCGTCTCTCACACGTTTCTGATATACTTCTAACACCCGATCATTCACACCACTCGGTGGTCTATCTGCCCCAAAAATGGTACACAAGACAAGGGAGGTGGTATACAGGAATCATAACAATTTATACTCCTTGGGCAATGAAAAACATTAAATTAGACATAAATTGCTACACACAATAGAAAATGATGGTAATCACTACGAACGAAAATACGTGTAGAAATCCATGCATGTAAATAATCATACAAGTTCAGAACCTCTCATTGGAATATTCCACAATAGCTATATTTCTCGGCATAGCTCGGTGTTGATATTTTAGGAGAATTGGTTGATGCTAGTCGGCGTTTAAACATTTCACGCTCGACGCGTCTGATGTCAGAACTTCTATTGAACAAAGAAGGTAATAGTTACATTGTAGAATATGAAGTGATGTCCTAGCAATTTAAAAGCGTCCACTATCCTGTTTAGATTTTGATTACATAAGTGTGTAGATGCATTTACATAGGGCATGGTAAAGGGCATTAAGAATGTACAATGCATCTAGCATCCTTCTTTGAATGAGTAACATAAGGGATACAGATATATGTAGCTTATGAAATCCCCTAAAATGTCCGGGGGAACTATTCTATAACTTCGCCATTGGCAAAGATGCTCACCTGTAACAGTCTTTCTGAAGATACAGCTAGCTATGCAGATGGTCACTCATGACTGCCATTATTATATCGCGTTCTCAAACACCTCTCTTTACCAGACTCTCGAATGGTTTGGCAGCACTGTAGGATATGCCCAGGAAACTTTCATATAATTTACTAAATTAACCTACAATGATGGAGGAGTGGTAAAACACTCGCCTCGCATTCGGGACGATCCGTAATCGATCCCAGGCTCCGGCAATCCTGATTCCGGTAAATATAAACAAACATTAATTATTTTGCACTGAACGGTTTTGTTTGATATACGCGTTTCCTAACGAAAGTTGTTGAATCGCAAAAAAAAAAAAAAAAGTGTTTACATAAAATGACTGGGCACGATAAAATATGCAAGAAAAATACAAAACACAACCAAGGAAGACAGAAAAGACCGTAGCCATCATATATACAAATAATTCCGAAATCAGAAATATAGTAATTATATAATGGAAACAAAAATACAGACAAAGACAAAAAACCATGGGAATGGTGACAGTGATAGACGAAAGGCAATGGCAACATAAATTAACACCGCAACAGAGATGGTCGTAGACAAGACAATAACCACAAAAATAGTACAGATAATGAAATTTTAAATGTTTGTTGTAATGGGAGTTTACAATACGATTGTATTGGTTTGTGGATATACGCCATTGCTAACGTTTGGTTGACCAAACTAATTTGGTCATCTAAACATGAGCAATGGCGTTTGTCTACAAACCAATATATTCTTATAGTATAATGAAAATAATAAGATCCCATTGACGACAATATATGCGACGTTTCAGGGCATGCTCCCGCATTCTGGCACATGTACGGTTAGATACAATAATTAAGTACGAGAAAATAAGCAACGACAAAAGAATAACGAAGGAACAAAAAAAAAAAAAAAAAAAAAAAAAAAAAAAAAAAAAAAAAAAAAAAAAAAAAAAAAAAAAAAAAAAAAAAAAAAAAAAAAAAAAAAAAAAAAAAAAAAAAAAAAAAAAGGAAGCCAAAATTGGCTGTATTAAAAACAAGGAACTTCCGAAATATGAATATGGTTAGCATATAATATAAGGGAAACCAAGAATGAAAGTCAAAATGTACAATGACCAAACAGGGTGCATTGGTTACGACTGCAATGAAAACTGGCAGAGTCAGCTGGTGTTCCTCAGATTTGTCGCTTGCTGAAGGTAGGGGTACAGATACCAGTTACAGGAACGTCACATCTGTTATCATTGAAGGTAACCTACTATCATCTGTATTATATTCATCGCTGTGTCTATTTGTGTTGTCCTCAACGTCTTTCGTCCATCACTGTCGCTATTCTCATGCTTCTTGTTTTGTCCTTGTCAGTTTGATTTTTTCCTTTCCGTTTTCCTCGTTTTTTGGTTTCGTTATATGTCGACAATATGCCTATTTCGGAATCGTTTGTATGTTTGTTGACTACGGTCAATTCTGCCTTCCTTCGTTCGTTTCTTTCGAGTTTTTTGTAGCTCATTTTCCTGCGCTAACATCTAGTCCTTTAATGTTACTTTTGGTTTCCTGCGATTCAATAACTTTCGCTAGCAATGCCGTTCGTCCGACAAAATCATTCAGTTTGTCATACACTCCTTTGAAAAAATCATTCAAAAATTGTTTCCCAATTTTCACATCGTAATTAGAAATAATAAACATGTAAATTTTCTTGAAAATAATGATTTGATTCAGATTTGTTTATTTTTAGAACTCTGATGGAAAGTTATTGCACCGGTGTCAGTCTTTAAATCACTCGTCTCCATTTGGATGTCAATGTACTGGACAAGAGGCAACATGCTCTATTAGGCTTACTGTATTAGTGTACCGTACGAAGGTTTAAGCATTAGTATTGTAATATACTATGCGTACTTCATGCTGGCAGTAAATACTTATATACTCAGATCTATAAATTTCAAAGCGGATAACATTTGTAAGAGAATATAAAATAATGAATTTTTTCGTCCCTCCCTGCCACTTAAATCTCATTTGTTCTACGAGGATCAGTGGAGAGCGAAATCCATTCACGTCTGTAATCTCCATACACTTTAGGGGCTACGGTGGCCGAATGGATCAGATACGAGGGGTTCTTGGTTCGGTTCCCAGGCCTGGTTGGATGTCACATTTGTGTTTGTCCAATCTGTCTCAAAAAATTGTCTCTCTACGATTGTCTCATGACATTTACTCGGGGTTGCATAAATAAGTCACATTAAAGGGGGGAGTGTTCGGTGGAGTGATGGTGCGGTAGCTACCGCCTCGCCACTGCACCAAACATTTTGTAAAACAATAAAAAAAATGGTCAGACCATTCGCCTCCCACGAAGGCGACCCTGGTTCGATTCCTCGCGGAAATTGCGGAAATTGTGGAAATTGTGCCGGACGATGCCGTTGGTCGGCGGGTTATCTCGGGGACCTCCCGCTTTCCCCGGAGCTGCTACATACTCACCCCATATCACTCCTCACCAGTGGTAAAGACCTTGATGTTAAGCGCTGACCAACATCTCTCACTCACTTCAAACACTTTAGCTCGTAACAACACTCTAGTACCGTTCAGTGTAAAGAGTGTCACGAGCTATTTGAGAAACATTGAAAGTTCCGTGTTGAAATTACAGAACACCAATTATTTTCGTAAATACAGTTTAGCGTTAATTTTCTTTTTAAAGCCTATATAAACAGATAAGTTACAGAATAGGCCACCAGGTGTAGGTCTGGTATGACGAGTGTTGATAGTTACACTATTACAAAATAATTATGCTGTAGTACACAGTAATTACATTTCACGTAGACGTTTACTATTTGGAATTTATCGCAAGTAAGTTTCTTTATTCTGGAAAATCATTTATGCGAAAAATATTTTTTTAAGTGTTCCAAAAGCATCTCCGCTTACGGTATGTTTATTTGAATAACCACAGTTGTGTTCATAATATCGACCGCTACACTTAAAACACATCGCCATGGCTGATGAATAGGTCCGGCGTTTCTTAGGCCTGACAATATTATGTGTTGACGTGGCTCAAGTGTCGGTAAAGTGTAGACAAATATAATCTAAAACGTCACTCGTTCTTATATCACTCCGTGAGGGACAACCCGAGCCTACTGTAGATTTCAGTATCCACGTGTGGGGAGTTAAGCTGTCACGATGTAACAACTTGTGTAACTTCAAAATTCCTTGGCAGGATTGGCGACGGCGTGTCATGGTGAGCCACCTTGTTACGTTTTTATTAAACGATACTCCGCTCTTATTTGCTTAGTGATGGTGGAGTTATTTACATAAAACGTGCAGTATTTTATAACTTGTTTAAATGATGGATTATTTTAATATGAGTGAGACTCGCAGTCTAAATATCAGGTACGGCTTTAATTTACAATATATACAACTATATCACTATATTTACGATGTTATTTACGGAGGGAGGCAAGAATAGTTAGAGACATTTATGATTACTTAAGAGCCACTCAATTTAGTTACGACGATGACAGTCCCACCTTGTTAATGATGCCGAGGCTGACGTAAGGAAACGTCCACGGCGATCGGCACGTCGTAGATATGGACGTCGTGGTGCATCTTGGTAGTGAAGTGGTTCTGGTGACGATATGGGGCAGTCAGACCTCGTAGGTAGCGTGACACGCCCCTTTATCGTGCCCTGTGTGGCAACTCGTACCGCTGTTGGAGTGGGGAGTTCTGCTGTGCAGTTAGCAGCAACTTATGTTTAATATTTTGGGATTCCTGGTCGGGTGGCCTGGTTACTGAACGTTGTGTTAGAACCAGGGTTACATGGTTCATAACAACCTGTTAAAGAGACCGTGTCACTGTTGCAGGCTCATGTATGCAACCCGCAGGAACCCCATATAAATCAAGGCTAAGTTTTCAATCGCTATAGTAAAAGTATTACACATATCAGCATTATCTTCGAGTTTTATCAGAGACAGAGTAGTTCTTATTTTCGCTGCGTTTGTCGAAGTCAAGTATAAAGAATGTTTGCTACGAAGTTAAAAAAAATTTTTTTTCGTATCAAGTTGATAATGTAATCGTCTGTTATACTAGATTTTGCAAAAAGCAGCACGAATGAGAACGGCTGCATATTTAATAAAATTCTAATACTATTTTGATATGTGTAATATTCTTATTGCTACAACTAACGTAATATTAGCCTTGATTTATTTGGAGTTAATGCGGGTTTCATACATGTGCCTGAAACACTGACACGACCTCTTAAGGGTGTTCGAATGCAATAAATTCATAATTTTATATTTATTTAAAATAGTGTTAGTTTTGTAGACGATACTTGTGAGTACAGTTCCTCTTACAAAATAATTTTAACTCGCATAGTTTTCTCATAACGACGCGTCAAAGTCAAAATTGGCCTGTTCTGCTGCCATGCAAATAGTGAAATCCAATAGACTTACGTAAGTGAAATAATTCATAGTGAAATAACATGCTATGAGCTATGTAATAAAAATTCCGTGGGATATTTTTGCATTAGAATATTTTTGAATTTTCAACTTATTTTGTACTTTTGCAATTATTTTTTAAATTGAAAATATTACATTATAGTCTTCTAAATACTTTATTGCATAGCTCATGGGATATAATATCACAGTGAATTATTTTATTCAAGTAGGTCAGTTGGTTTTCACTATTTGCATGGTAGCAGAACAAGCAAATTTTTACTTGTCGCACCGTTATGAGAAAACTACGAGAGCTAAAATTGTTTTGTAAGAGGAAATTGTACTCACATGTAGTGTCTAAAAAACTAACACAATTCCATAAAGATTTAAAATTATGATTTTACCGCACTTGAACACCCTTAAAGGCCAGCTCTCGCCTTCACAAAAGTGCGCGGGGATTGTTGCTATGTTCATGACGGCCGTGAAATAGCAAGGAAAAGAAACATATCTCACCAGTCGGGCCCTACATCAAAACTTTCCATTCACCATGTATCTCGCTACAACAATCAGGGTCAATTTATGAGAACGCAAGTGCCGAGGCAATATAATTCGGAGATACTACCGACCCCACCCCATTTTTTTCCCTTTTAGATGCAGTGATAATATTTAAGGTATGGCATATTTATAGAGACATGCAAAATTCACGTTATCATTTGGTAGCAGACTAAACTTCACTTTCCTATACATAACAGAGTATAATCTGCTATTCAATTGGCCACGAACTTTTATGTGTTGTCTTTCACGTGTGTTACGTCTTTAGATAGACTGGCCTCTCTACCGTGTAAGCATTCTCCGCGGCAAGTCACGATAATAGCTGCCAGCGGGAGACGTCGAACTAGCCTATAGTCATTTGGAGCCTAGTCAGCTGTCAGAAAATAACGCGAATTTTGCATGTCTCTACATATTTATATTTGTATTGACATGTAGTCACTAATATAAACATTACAACTACAAGTACAACAACAAAATGCATTCTGTTGACGTAATAATATTACAAATATATATGCGAGCAAAGCAAAAATAATTGAAGTTACTAAAATGCAGTCCTTACAAAACAAAGTGAATAATTCGTATTGTTGTGCCACGTTTAATGAAACACCAGTTGATTTCAATTATAAATGATTATTATTTTTTTAAATTGAAAAGTGAAGCCCTCTAGAATGTTAGGCCCGGGGCAAATGCTTCTCTTGCCGCCCCCCTCTCCCCTAGACGCGTCCCTGACAGAACTGTATAAATTCATGTATGTCAGCTGTAAATACAATGACAGATGACAGGAAAGACGGCCATGTAAATATGCATACATTTATAAGTCGTATATTTTAATACTTGCTCAATCTCAGGTTTACCAAAACAGTTCTGCTTACGGCTCGGTTTGAGTCGCCACATTGCATTTTACTTATTATTTTTTGCTTTTTTGAAATTCTGATAAGAAAAATGCTAAAATCTACAAATATTCTGCAAATAATATTCACCTTACGCTACAGTTCAGGCATTGGGATTTAGTTCATTGTATTTTTAATTTTTGAGCCATATTTTTTTTTTCAAGTTGTATTATCAAAATCTTTTCTTCATCGAAGTATAGAGTGCATTCTTGGTTGGTAAACTGGTTGACATAAATAATAGTGCAATCGTTGATTGATTCGTCACGTAGAATCATCACAAGGGAATTATAGGTTAACTTAAAGATTCCCTTACAATATTTCCGCATGACAATTTAATGAAAAATTCTATTGTTATTTATATCAAGAAGTTTACCAAGAATATATCCTATGCTTTGGTAAAGAGAAAATGATGATAATACAATTTGAATAAATGTTACGGCTCAAAAACTGAAAATACAGCAAAATGGTGTAGCACTCCCCCGTAACGTAGCCTATATTTACGCCGCAATCAGAGTTGCATTGATTTTAAAATTTGTAATATGGCGGATTGATTACGGTCTGTATATACATTTTCAACTTAATCGCAGTGTATGTAGAGTAGCTTAATGTAAATATAACTTCGGTATAGTCGAAGATTTAACATTTTCCCTATCCGAATTAAAAAAAAAAAAGTTCATTATGGCGACGGGAACCGAGGTGTGCCGCTGGTCTGTCAGTCAGGTTGGTCTGAACAAAACTTCTGTCTAGACAGTAATGAGTGAAGCAAAGTGCAATGGTGGAGATAGATGGCGATTGAAACTCCTGTCACTCCATCTTCTCCACGATAGGAAAAACAGACTTTGAGATTTTGTGTGTCGAATGACTAGGAGTGAAAATAAATGTCATATGAGGGCGGATACCTAAATGTACGTGGAATACGCGGATTCACTTAAGGATGAGGTGGAATTCAAACACATCTGAGTGGTTGTCACTTTCCGATTGGATCACAGAGTACCAGATACGTCCTTGAAAACTCTCAGCCAATAACAACACGTTTGGAATAAAACGTGGAACGAATTACGCTTTACTTGTTACATGTTTGACAGCGAATAAACGGATAACACGAGCTAGGAATGTGGAGCCTAGCTGACAGGTCATTGAATCCGTGAATTTCAGTACCACTAGGGATACCCGAGGCCAGGTTATGTCACCCCGAATTCAAATTTCATTAAGGGTGCTCTTAGGCAATCTGCGTACCTCGGAGGATGACATTAAATGAGGCCCTACGATGGAGAGGAGCCGGAATGAGAGGTGTGGGGGAAACGGGAGGCCACAGAGAAAACCCTCCGGCAAGCGGCATCGTCCGGCACGATTCACAAATGCGAAAATCCGGGGACCGACCCTACCGGGGATCGAACTCGGATCACCTAGGTGGGAGGCGAGGGATCTGAATATTTTATAAGAAAAATGTTCGGTGCAGCGGTGAGGTGGTACCTTCCGCGACACCACTGCACCAAACAATGCCCTCTTTAATGTGACTTATTTGAGTAACCCAGAGTATCTTTCGTGACACGATTTTTATAGGGACAAGTCATTGAGACCATTCTGACAAACGCAAATTCACACCTAGCCGGACCTGGGAAACGAACCCAGAACACCTCGCATCAAAGTCGGCCGCTCAACAAACTGAGCTATGGGGAATCGACTCCGCCGTCGCGGCAGAATTTTAAAGCATGCTCAGTCCCTCAGTACGGCTAAGATCAAAGAGAATTAATTCATCAGCTTACGCCATATTCAACCCTCAGACGTTACGAACACACAATGTGATGCACAACTAGTTTATAATCGTCCCTTGGCAGGCGAATGGGCCAATGTCTCAGTTTTTAAATAAGTTCTTTAACCAAGTTACTGACACTTATGCTAGAGAAAAACTGAAGACAGAACCGTGGTCTGGAATTTTACAACTGCAATATTAACTATTGATTTTTTGGAAATTGTTTTTAATTTAATTTCTATACAGTTTTTCCTTTGTACTCAAAAGTTTGTTAAATGTGATGTTGGCTCTTTTACCTGCCAAGTCACAATAGTACAGCCAACTTGGTTGAATAAAGGATAATCTGTACAGGCGTGTTGTGACTTTCCACTCAAGACAAAACGCATCCTGCAGAAGAACTATCTACAAACTAAATTTTTTTGGTGAGGACAATGTTCACTGCATGTTCTTCTATGTATTAGACATTTGGATTGGTTTACTATTTATGAAATGTTTTTGTTTGCTTGTGATTAAATAAGCTGTTCAATTTATTTTTAATCAATTTTTAACTGAACCAAATGATTAATAATTCATTTAATATACGATAAATTGTTTGCTAAAATAACTCTGGCTGAATTCCGAATTCCGATTCAATAAAAGTAGTCATTTTGAAGGAAGAAACTATGAATCTGAGCACACGATTATTGTTTTAACAGAAGGGAACATTTCTCCCAGTATAGGTTTAACATGTATTTTATCTGTACAGTTTTTAAGCTGCAGTTGCAGAAGAAATGGGACACAGAGCGTGTCACCAGTTTCCAGACTACGCAAAAGTAGTAAGCTCTGAAAAAAAAAAAAACTAGCTGCAGAACACCTTCTTAAACATCAGTCGTGATGAACAGTCCACGCTCCATCTCTGAGCCCTGGCGGGTATGTGTTTTCGTCCGTAAATATCTGTATAAAACACGAGGCCCAATAGCATGCGACGAACATGCTAGCCGTAGTAACGTCGTAAGTTAGGATGTATCTGATACTGTGTTACTGTAGCGTACATGAAGTTTACGAAGGAAAATGCATACACGTCAGGGACTCAAGGCTGGTGTGCGGAGAGTATAGACTATTCATGTTAATATTCAACAAGCCGTATTAATTTCTTTAATGAGAACGACGAGTAGGTTGCTGTGTGATCCTATAAGAGTAAATTTATATATGTTTTATTTTAATAACACTGGTTTTGAAACGCCAAGACAATCACACAGTTAATAAATACTACAAATGTCGGGTTAGAGACCTTTCGATTTACAGTGTTCACAACTTTAATACAAGAATGAATTTACTAATTAGTAACAGCAAACCCAAAAGCTAAATGGGATTTATATACAGCATGTTCATAATCGACGGTATGATAAGCTCACCTCGCGAATCCTGAGCTGATTTTGAGACGAAAATGTGAGAGGAAAAATGTTGGATATTGACATGTTACATGCTCAATGTATCAACATAACACGGATAAGTCCCTACTTGCGCTACCGAGATATCTTACTACTACTGTCCTGACCTTAATGTTATGGGCGCACATTCAAATCCCAAGAAGTCCAGACATGATTCTACCTATGTTCGACGTAATATACATAAAATAACACCAGGGCGTTGAATACAAGAGCGGACTTTCTACGAGCTGTGATGTTACATGCTCAAAAAAATATTGTTCAGCATTTTGTCACTAACATTGCCGTCACTTATTTTGACCAGGATTCGCGTGATATTCTTATTATACGGCCGTTCCTGAACATCCTGTTTAATTTATTCTTAATTAAAAAGTGGAATGGTTTCGGGGCTTTTGATGCACCTAGTTACATTAACTTCATAAATTAATACTTGAAGTTTTAATAAAAGTCGAAGTCTTCATACATAATTTGACGACCATATACCAAAATGTTTCCTGTGCCGTAAAATTAATATTTTTGAAAAAAAAAAATACACACTGAAACTAAATTAGTTACAGACAAATAATTCCCTTTTTGCTGCAAGTTCGAACCGTACATTAAAAAACAATATATCTGAAGATCAAAGTTGGATTTTGAAGCCAGGAGTTTTCGTGAAACCGTTCGTATTCCTTTCACGATTCAGAGTGCTTTATTGCCTCACTTATATATTGCATGCCGTCCATCCGATATATTGGATTCTGACAACAGGCACTTTATTTAGAAAGTTTCGGTAGATGGGAGAAAGTCATGCAGTATATTTTCGATAGGTACACACATCTGAATATAGTTCAGACTGAGGTCTGAAAATATATAAGGTCGAGTTGTAACCGGTATATTGCTTAATCAATGTTCAAAAATTCTTTTCTATTTTTAACTATCGCTTGTAAACACATGCAGCTTTAATAACGGACGCATGGAATTTATAAAATACCAACACTCCATTCGTATTAAAAATTACATATTCCGCTGAATTATATGGGGGACCGGTTCTATAACTTCACTTCTGGCAAAGATGGTCATCTGTGACTCTTGCGAGAGCAATTGTCATAAAGAATGTCTTGGAAGGCGTGGCCTACCGCAATTTTAATCACCATGTTTTTATTTTTATATTTGCACCAGTTATATTTTTATCTTGTTTTAGACACAAAATTTGACTAATCTTTATCTTACAAAAATTATTTTTCTTTCATAGTTTTTGCGTAATGGCTTGTTGAAGCCTAAATTTGAATGTTTCCGTTTTAAGGACACAGTGAATAACAGTGTTGTAATCTACAAATTCAGATATGCCAAACAACAAAATAAGATATTTTTGTATTTTAAAAAATGTATTTAAATTTTAAATTTTTATTTTTTATTTCAGAATTTTTATTTAAACACAAAAATAAATTATTCTTTGTTTTTATGTACGTTGCATTGTAGCCTGCAACGTATTTATCCGCTGTGAATTTTTTCAGTTTGGTATGTCAGTTGGTTTTAGTGCAGTCATTAAAACGGAAACATGCAAATTCTGACTTTAAAAAGCCAATACACGAAAACAATAAGAGATAAAAAAAAGTGTCATAAGAGTCAAATTTAGTCAAATTTTTGATCTAACATAAGAAAGAAAATACCTGGTGTAAATAAAAAATACAATCATTATGATGAACATTTCTGTTTTACTGCGCCCTTAATATCGTATTATTAAACAATTTTCTTTACCTGAATCTCAATGGGCTTTGTTACGCTGTAGGACATGCTCTAAAATCATTCATAACATTCACTTAATAACGTTTTCTCAATTTTTTATTGCGTGCTGCAATGTATTAATTACTTGCATTTTGTACGAAATAATTATGAAGCATATTTGCTCAAATTTCCAGTTACTATTTGAAGTTTTAACATCGATTTCATTTGTCTCTTAAGCTATTTGAACATAGAGAAGTTTTTAATATATTTAATCTTTGTTATCCTTACTATAAGTTGCTCACGTACACAAAATCGGTACATTGTAAACGCTTAAAAAAAATATTATTAGCAGCAGTCTAAATGTGTTGGTGAAAATTCTATCGAAGCCACACGATTTTTTGACCAGTCCCGAAATTTCATTAGCAAGAAAATGGACCACGTTGTTTGGTCGGGTAGTAGAAATCAATTGTTTTGTTCACGGCAGCCGCAATTCACCTCCCCCAGTCACTGCAAGGCCTTGAGCAATGTGACATGCCGACCACGTGCTTTAATTTCCCTGGCGCACGTTTTTACATCCACGTGTTCCCTGTTCACCTATTTTCGTGCTGCGCGTTATCACATCCACTAATATACTGCGTTATCGACGTGGTCCAATTTAACCTCTGTTAAAGGGAAACAATAATTTCTGTGAAATCAATGTAATCACGATTTTAAGTCTAGCAGTGCACGAAGAATAACTTAAGGTAAAAATACTTTGATGCAAATAGTAAAAACGAATGGCATATCATGAAGATGTTCGCTTGGAAACAAGAATATTCGACATGTTCACATTTATTACTTTTGTTCAAATAGGTAACAATGACAGCTGTTCTAAAATTTACAAGTTATACATCGCAATAAACAAACACCCGATAGTTAATGACCATCACAGAAAATAAGTCACAAGGGGTAACATCTGCGATTCCGAAGGGACAGTCATGAAGATTCTGATCATTAGCTCCTCCGCTAGATTTCCGACATTGTTGAAACGTCTCCTTAAGGTAACCACGAACAGATATGCCAGCGTGGAACGATCATCCTACTAAAAAAAAAAGATCAGATACACTTGGTCTTCTAGCTTAAGGGGGAGTGCTAGACAATTTTGTTGTCTTTTCAGCTTCTCAACCATAACATTTATTAAAATTGTGTTATCAAACTCACCTTCGACGCAGCGTACGATATCTACTTGGTAAACTGCGTGACATGAACAATAATAGAATATTTCATTAAATTGTCATGCAGAATCATCGCAAGGGAACTACACGTTAATTTTCAAGAATTCTCTTGCAATTATTCTAGACGACAAATTAATGAACGATCCCATAAATATTTATGTCAAGCAGTTAACTAAGAATTCATCCTATGCTTCGTCGAAGTGAAAAATTTGATAATACAATATGAATAAATTGGAAATACAGTAACATTGTCTAACACTCCCCCTTAAGAAACAACCACTTTGTTTACATGTCCAAATAATAAATTCTACTGCCAGTGACCTATTGAAAAAAGAAAGGGCCAGTACACGTTCACTTCGGAAGACGTGGTTTTATGTTTGGCTGTTTTAACTGGATACTCCTGACCATATATAAGCACAATAGTGCCGATTTACCTAACCAATTAGTATGAAACGCAACTTAATTTAAAAATATATAGTTTAACCATGAAGGTACCATATCATATCCAGTTTCAGACAAGGATAAACGGGCAAAAATCAAGTTTCGCTTCTTTTTTCACCTCATTTGGTAAGAGCACGGACAAGATATAATACTTATGGTTTGTACAAATATTTCCTCAACATTTCCCACACTGTCGATTGAGGGATTTGGGGGACTCGGAAAACTTGCCTACTTGATCTGCTTGGACTGCGGAGGAATGTTTGCTAATTTCCCTGCAAATTATCTTAGTTAAGTGCAGAATCAACCGCCAAGGACTTTGTTTTCGAGACCTATCGGGAAGAAGACACATGTGTTTGCAGCAAAAAAAAACTTTTTATCAGTCGTCATCGATTCACATTTAACAAAGTGACTAGCAGCACGCATTCATTTGTTTTGTCGGCATTGTGTAGCGTGATGAGATGGCGCATAACAAATGCTCGAAGTGCGACTACTGAAGCTCCAAGGGGCATTTCTCAGAACACGAAGAAAACTTATGGTCGCCCTTTTAACACTGAAATGCCAAATGCGTACCTGAGCCCCTCTTACCACCTCACGAAATGTTTCACGGAAGCCACCTAAACTTTAACACCGAGCATGCTGACAAGTGTGTAGAACGAGTTTGAATCTCGTGGACGTTGTTCGAGCTGCTTGTGGTTGTCACATTTATTATTTGTTAGTATATTGTAAACACATTTTTAAAGGATTTCTCGGGGAACTCCTGTTTCTCTCGCCCTCTCATTCCAGCACTGCTCCACACTCTCGTGTCACCCCTCACTCGATGTTGAGTGCTGACCAAAATCACTCATTCGCTTAAGTTCCGTGGTAATTGGATTGGCCGTACAAGGTTGGAAAAAGGTAATCACGTATTAATAACATAAGCCTTCAAAGTTAGGCTATTTTCTAAGATTTGATATTGTATTTCTGTGTAATGTATTATAAATTTTATTTCATGTAGACAGTAAAAGAAGTATGATTTTTTTAACAAAGTAAATTCTAAACCCCACACGTTAAACAAATTAAAATTCGCACTTGCTGGAGTCAGTAGTAAAATATAATGGTTCAGAGAATTAGGCGAGAGCTGTGCAGTTAAGTCTTTACCCGTGGAGAGTATGATAAGCTTGAAAAAAAAAAACGGCGTGATAGACCGTGGAAAACGCGGTACCCAGAAAACTTGCCTGATTTCGGATGACATGGTCGGAAATGTAAACAGGACCCGAAGAATTCAAGTCCGGCGTGATATCACAGCGTCATCTCGGTCAGAAAAGCTTTTTTTCAGTGCAACAACTTTGAAGCCGATTATCTGATACTTCGTTGGGGCAGTTAGTACACCGTTCGCCTGATCGTAGGAATACTAACCTATAATTATTTACCGAGGACTGCGAATGCCACGAGTAGTCTGCCAGTGCCTACAAGGACAAAGCGTACGATAATAATAACCACATAAAATTGTATGTTCAAGGATTATCACGGCCATGAAAATAATTCTTCTTACGTAGTCTTTAATGGTCTGTGCACAGTAAAACATTTTTTTATACTTTTGTAATCAAATTCTTTTAGTGCCGGTTTTACCACCTTCGGCTAAACTTCACGTCAGTGTTAGCTGGAGGTTAAATCGAAAATTTGGTTTTACCACCTCTGGCTAACATGTGACTGACACTTTAACCTGTGGCTATCTTAACAGGCAGATGAAGCAGTGGTTATGTAGTTGGCTGGAGGTTAAACACGTACGTCACAGTTTCGTTCAAGTGAAGTAGCGAGTAATGGCGGTCTATAGTGTTATTGAAGTCGTTAGATTTATACGTTATACGGACTTACTGTTTGTGAAAATGGCAGGTGGAAGCATTGTAAAACTGTGTACTGTAGTGGAATTCTTCGGCAACGAAAGAAAACTGATTTAAAAGGGTGAAAACGCCTCGCGTCGAGCCGTGTACGATTCATGGTACACAGCCCTCAAAACGTTGTGTTTGATGACCTGTTGATGCAAATATAAAGGATAAATCGCATGCAGTTGAGGTATGAAAACTGTTAAATTGTTTCAGTACATGTATGAGTGTATAATGTCATAAGCCTACATTGCCAAGTCAAATAATTTGACTAGTGTATCATAACCTAACCTGCTTGTAGGACCTGTATGTTGTACTCTCGTTTATTCTTCTGCGTAGGTTTTGCATGGATGTAAAGGTTGCTACAGTAAAAATATCAGGGCGTATATTCGACAGTATTTTGCAGAACTAAAATCACGAATACTGTGTTGTTCTTGAGAAATCTTTCGTTGATACATTCATTTGAGAAAAAATTGTATAGTACACTTAAAACGTTTTATGTGTAAAACTATTGTATTTCAATCTTAACGTAGGCCTATGTGTAAGTAAGAATGTAGGCCTCTTGATTAGTTTGTGATTATAGAACGTACAAACAGTTTGGAGTATCACTATACATTTTTATGAGTTTTTCTTGGGTTTTCTAAGAATTTTTGTGTTTAAGTTGGAATTCAAACTGCTTTTGCTGAAAAGAAATAATGAAACTGTCTTAGCTCTTAATATACTGTATATTTCATACAGAAATAATAATAGAGAAACATTAAGAATTACCTACCTGTCTGTCTGGTTTGACAACACTACAGTATACATTTTTGTGGTGGTTCTGATTAGGCCTACCTCTGTAATGTTCATGTGATAGTTTCATTAGAAAAGCATTTACATTCCCACACAGCTCTGCAAACCTACAACGTACTGGCCCTGAAAGCAAGCTTAGGTTAAGCACTAGTTGTATTATTAGGTGAATAAGTACATAGTTTGCCATTATACATTTACACAGTTTCTGAAATAATGGGACAGTGTTCATACTTTCACTGTGTATGTTTTATCTTACATGCATCTACGGTACACAACTTATTTTTGGGGCTTAATATCATTGAGCACATTGGCCAGAGTTGAAGGCATATTTCCACTTGAAAACCAAATTTATATCAACACTGAAGAAATCTACTACTGTGTACAGTTTTATAAAGCTTATACCTACCATTTTCATAACATATATATCTTCATATTGTGTTAAATAAAACAATTTCAGAAATCTTGAGGTCAATATTAAAAAATTAGAAAAAAATATTACTAGTAAAAATAAACTACCAATCCTGTAGGCCTACCTTTTCCCATATAATACTTTCTTTAGCGACATTTACTTAAGGGCGCAGTCAAGCGCAATTTTCATCATAATTTTATTTTTGATTTGTAGGCCTACCAGGTATTTTTTTCTCATTTTAGACACAAAATGTAGCCAAATTTTTTTATCTCTCATAGTTTTCGCGTAATGGCTTGTTAAAGTCATATTTTGCATGTTTCCGTTTTAACGACTACACTAAAACCAACTGATATACCAAATTCAAAAAAATCACAGTGGATAAAGACATTACAGGCTACAATTATATGCTGATAAAATTAAAAAATAACAATTATTTGTATTTAAAAAAAATTACTGAATTTTTATTTTGAGTTTCAGCATTTTTTTAAATTCAAATAATTTTTATTCTTTATTTTTATGAACGTGAAATTGTAACCTGCAATGTATTTATCCACTCCTAATTTTTGAGTTTGGTATATCAGTTGGTTTTAGTGTAGTCGTTAAAACGAAAACATGCAAAATATGACTAACTAGCCATTACACGAAAACTATGAGAGATAAAAAAAATTTCATAAGAGCCAAATTTAGTCACATTTTGTGTCTAAAATAAGAAAAAAATATCTGGTACAAATAAAAAAATTGTGATGAAAATTGTGGTAGATTGTGCCCTTAAATGTGAAATGTACTGTCAGACAACAACTTTTCATGTGCGGTGAAGATACACTACTAACATTATACCTATCAATGTGAAATTACAAATCCAAACCATAGCCTCCTGTAAATTTTTTAATACAGCTGACTTCCAATAACATGTTTAAGGTAGATGGGTGGAAGGTACAAGTTGCAGAATGACAGATAGGAAAACAGAAGTGAGTAGAGATGTATTCAGATGTGATGGGTAGGAGATAGAGGAAACCACAGAATATATATATATATATATATATATATATATATATATATATATATATATATATATATATATATATATATATATATATATATATATATATAT
>PNEQ01010259.1:0-21463 GCA_003012365.1 Medauroidea extradentata | reverse complement strand
GTCTCAGACCACCTCGAATATTCCGGAATTTTCTGCTCCCAAGTTACATTTACGGTTACTTTCTTTTTCCTCTTGGGTTTTGGTTCGTGTGATGAAGAAGCCGTAGCTACTTGTTCTACATCAGGAATAATAACTTCAACATTACCTGCTATATCTCGAACAACAGGTGCTTCCAAGTTCTCGTCATCTACGTCGTCCTCATCTGTCAATGTATCAACATCTGGTGGAAGAGCTGAAAGTTCTTCTATTTCATTGGAATGAAAATACTCCAGCGCTTCTTCAACAGACCGAAACTGATGCCGGCTCATTTCCTCATATATTGACTGGCCTGCAAATGTTTTTTTTATATATTTAGTGACACCAACATAAATAACATTTAGCACATGTTCCCAGCCAGCGTCCTATTTATAGGACATCAAAATTGTCATTGCTATATACATCAGACCTAAATGAACTAAATTATTTTGTAAATATGAATGGATAGTTACACTTATTACAAATACTTCAGAGTAATAAAAATTATACTTACATTTCCAAAATAAATAAATTGGTGGGTGAATTGAAATGTCTACACATGCAGAAAAAAACATGCAACTTGTTCCTGCAACAGCCAGCACAATACTGCCACTGCAATGGAGCGAAGGACCAGAGTGACGAGGCGGAAGCTCCTTATCATGTTTACGATGCCAGCTGTCGTCATATCTTTATCTCAAGGCTACACTACCGAGGCAAAGATAACTTGTCCTATATATAGGATGCTGGTTTTTAATGGGTTAAGACGATACTCGAGTTTTACCCATTTAGGCTCAGCAGCACAGCATCAACAGTAACGATTGCTTCATTTATTCTTGCCCGAAGGTAGCAATGCCATTGACTGGTGTTTTATACACGCGATTGTTGATGTACGCCCACAAAAACCAGTCTAAAGGAGTTATGGCTGGAAGAGTGCGCGGACCATGCGATTGCACCGTCACGACCCAGTAACCTGTCAATAAATTTTTCATTTAGCACATGCTGAACGTCAGACTCCAATGTGATGGTGTATATTCATGCTGGAAGGTGGTGATGTTCGGTAACATTCGATCTGTTGTTGCACGAACAGTTCAAGCATGTCCAGGTAAACCACTCACATTCCGGTTCTCTCTACAAAAAAAAATTATATCATCTTATCGTGCATTAAGCCACACAAAACATTAAGCTTCAGGCTAAATCACGAATGCATTCATGTGTCCTGTCTGGATTTTCGGAACCCCAAGTCCTAATGTTGTGGCGATTCACATATCCATTAATGTGGAACATTGCTACATCTGCAAGCAAGTACATTTTCTTGCTGTCACTGTGTGCTGCAAACATTTTAAAACTAACCATGATTCTCTGTCTCAAATAGTTTCCAAGTTATGATTTTTTTGAAACCATATCAGAACTTTATGATGGACATCCTGTTTATTTAGAGGGAAAAGGATCACACCTCTGCGTATTTTAAAAAGCCATATATTTCAGCGTCTTCCCTAAAATCTGACAATTTTGTGGTTTTCTGGAGGATTTTAGAGGGAGGGACGGCATAGTTATAGGTGCGCTAATAAATGTTTGGTGAAGGAACACAGTGCCTACTTTTAAAGAGTGTTTAGTAGAACTACCATCTTAATTTTTAAATTGCAAGTCAATGTAATTGAGAGCTAATTATTCTGTAGGTCGATGTGTGAAGCAGAACCAAATTATTACGAGTCGAATATTCTGGAACATGAAGGCGATAATATTGGTATGTGTGATGATATAATTAACAATGAGAAAAGTTTTTTAAGTTATAGGTATATTCTGCTTTAGTTAATTTGGGTGAAAATGTTAATTTAGGAAAATTATGTTAAATAATTATTTGTACTTTTTGTATAGCTTGAACTGAGAAAAAACTGTTTTATTTTTTATCCGGTGTGTTACGAATTAACCTTACGCATTAAAAAAACAATATGGGTACAAAGTGATATGTGTCCTTGAAAATTGCCGCAAGATAATGTACCAGACGAAACCTATGACGTAATCTGCTGTGAGTTTGAAGGAGTGATGGCATAATGTCTGGTTAGACAGCGGCGCGTCTGTTATTGTCGCACAGGGACACGGGAGAGACTGGTTGTTTGCAGTAAGTCTTTTAAACAGTTGTGTATAGTATTTTAAATAAAAATTTTGTTTAGCTGAAAAAAAAAAGAAAAGTCAATGTGTCGCGGGTTTATGGCCGAGAGGCATTGGGAGTGTGTCTGACGGCCCTTTAACATCGATGTCTTAAATGCCAATGAGAATTAAATTATTCGGAAGGAAAACACAAACATCAATACCCATGCCCGGATTCGAACTGGGGACCCACTCGCATTGCTACCCAGTGAGCCACCGGTTGTGCCATGGGGGATCGGCAGGGCATTGGAATCACATACACTGTAAACTACGACCTTGAAATCTAATTAATAAATGTTTAATAAAAACTTACGAAATGCATAACTTTGGAAATCAAAATGGCAGCTGGACTTCAAAATGGATTCAGGACTTTAAAATATTGGCTAAAATTAAAATGGTCAATGGGATATACGATTGGGGATATTATATTATTTTCACTAATAAATAATCTAGCAACGATGTCATGATCATTTAGAATATTGGTTTAAGGCATATGAAGCATGGATAGCATATAGTTAGTGACAGAAAATTATCCACTTATTTCCCATTTTATGGGTTATTCGGCACCCTCTTAGTTTTTGGCTAGATATATTTTCTCGGGATTTCACATTGTAGTCCTATTTAGGAAAATTTGAAAGTGGTCAAGATTAAAGGATAGAATAAACATAGCGGCCAACCTTGAAAACCCACTTTCGGTTAAATGGCAATGAAGTTCGATTTCGCACGACGCGGTCCCACATGGCCTCGAACACTCTAGACTCGAAACTGAGTATTCAGTTTCCCAGTTATGTTACACAAATTAAATTTTTCGGAACTGCTCGATCGACAAGTGGGAAACTACAGTTTGTATCAGCGAAATATACTCAGATTGAATCAGAGATTTACGAATTTTATTTTATCTACATGTATAAAAAACACACAATTTTACATTAAATATAATTCAATTTTTGAATAGTTTATGCACATATTAACAAAAAAGGAACACCGGCGGGAATTTAAGCCAACAAGCTTCGACATGACACGCCAACAGTCTAACCATTCACCCAACACGCACAACTTAATAATGTAGTTGCTGTAAAAGTAATTTTCGTTTTTATAGTGAAGTATGTTTATTATTAAGGAAGCACTGTACAAAATTAACTTACTGTTTAAAGCAGAGTGTAAATTTTTAAAAGCTGCATAACTTCATAAAGAGCAACATGGTGAAACTGAACATTTCAAAACTGATCTAGCCACAACTCAAAAAACAATACTACTTATTACTATGTAGGTCTACTGTAAATGTTACTTTACATTTTTAAGTGTAACTTACCAAACCCGTAATTCACTTTTAAAAAACGAATATCAATAATTAAAAGCAAGCTTGCTTTGGAAATGATGGTACACTGGTTATTATACATAGTCTAAAATCATGTAAAATTGTTGAAATTACAATTCAAGTACTGATTGAAACTGAGGTTTGAAATTACAGATTAAATAGTATAAATTGTACTGATAAAATAGTGAAATATACTTACTAATACAATATTTTACCCAATCAGTTGTTTTTTCGCCTTTTTGTCAGTCAACATTGACAAAACAATAGGTTCGCCAGTCAAAAACCTTGCAACTTGCTGAAAGTGTCAAAGTTTCACCGATCCCAATACTTCGAGCTACTGAGTCAACCTACTTTCGAACATTCGCTCGCGAGCAAGTGCTTGTTTGTATTTATGACATCGAATATCACGAAAAGTTATTTGGAGCATTATCATTATTGTCACTCTCAATTCGTGTAATTCTAGTCTGTGTTTCAAGTCAGGAATATATGGTTTTAATATAGCAAAAAAGTCCGAAAGCATGCAGCTTACTCACATGTAGATTTAAGTACGAGTTTTTTTATAATAGTAGGTATGAATCACAATGTTAAAATTACTGGGAGTTACAAGTCATGATAAAGTTTGGCCATATGTTAATAACCATTCTTTAAAGTATTCCTTAGAATATTAGAGGGGGGCCAAGATGACATTGCACAAAAAACAAAATGGCGGCCACTTTTTGCTATAATAATGCTAAATCTGTTTTAAATTCCTTCTAAGTTAGGTATATCAAAAATTATCTTTAAGAGACTAAATTCTGGGGCCAAAATAGTCAAAAGTTTTATTTATAATGATTTTAACGATATAATAAATGATGTCTTAAGAGATAAATAGAAACAAAATGGTGGTTTTACATGTTTATCCTTGTCCTTCTAGGCTAGTAAGACCTTGGTAAAACATAGTATTTTACTGTACATAACAATTTAATAAATCAAATATGAACACTCACCAAAGACTTAAAAATGTCAAGAAATTAACTTTTGGGTATTTACAAAGTTAGCATCAGAACCATAGCTAAAGTTTGTATGCAAGAAATCACTTGTTTTCACAGGAACACTTGCAAAGAGAGGTACATTTTAACGATATTTTTGTGCAGCTGCATGCATGTGAACACTTTTTCTTGCATCCACACTTCACCATTTCTTGACAAGCAGTAGAAACCTTAGAAATATTTGTCCATACTGGAAAAAGTCTGTCAGCTTCTTTCTTCCAGCCATGTTGACAAGGATCTGGATTTTTTATTGCATTCATGTGCGCACAAGCCCAGAGACTAGCTTGGTAAATAGAAATTTTGCAATGATACAAAAGAGCATTCTGTGTAGGGGGTAGTTTTTCTGGGTTTTGGTTTTTGTGACAGAATATTATCTTCCTTGCCCCATTAATACTGTCCGCTTCATTTACCCCATATAACTTGATGAAAAACTGATCAATACATTTGAATTCTTGCATATGACAATCAATGTCAATAAATGGATTTCCCATAATGTGCACCATTGTTTCTGTTACACACTGTGGACTATTCTTCCAAGCAGTAAATGCAATTCTCTTAAACTTGTCTCTCATAGACGAAGTCGAGTCACAGCCAGTAAGAGCATGCCACAATCGCAAAGCTTGGCTTTTCAGAGGTCCGAGGGCTGCTGTGATTAATCGAACATCAATTAATCTTTTATTTTTTCCTGTCCCTAAACTAATATACACTTCACAGTCTTCTGCAATGTCTGTAAATGTTCTGAAATGGTGTACTAAAATAACAACCACATCGGAGTCTACAGTGCGGACGAGTATTGTCCTTGCCCCGTTCTTTGATTGCATGAATCACATGCAACACAATCCTGGTGTCAGCTTCTTCGTGATCGCATGTTTCAGACATCTGTTTCCCCGGCCCAACATGACAAACAGTATCTTTTGTAGTAATGTAAAAATCACTTTTTATGTCAGCAAGGCTAGAAATAGATTCTTCACTCAAATATTTAAATAACTCCTGCTTGTTTTGTGAGTGGCGCAAATAATTAGACCAGTCTTCGGGGAGCTTGACATTTGGACCAAACTTCAGTCTCGTACCATGGCCTCGTTCATCACGTGTTTCATGTTTGATTGAAAATGCAAAATAAGAATCCCAAACTATGTGCAGTGCTTGGGTCATTCTCAACTGAGTTTCAAGAAACACATTTGGAAGTAGTCTTGAAATGTTAGTGATCCTGCTGTCGGCAAAAGAGAATGAATCATGGCGCCACCATCCCAAATAACTGTATGATAACATGAAGGTTCAACTGAAATTATGTCCAAGTTTTCATCAGAAGTAACCTCATTTTGTAGGCAAAGAAGCACGTCAGATTTCTTGGCATGATACATAATCTCAACACTGTTTGCAATAGAAGGAGAATAATCTTGGCACTCATAAGCAAAGAAAATCTTCAATATTACCTTTCCTGGATTGTGTAGCTATGAACATTTGACCCAGAATAGAAATATTTGCTCTCAGGTTTCCAACATGCTTTGATTGTCTTGACCTATGTTTAGATATTTTAAAGAGCAAATGGTTATTTGTACGAATTGGGGTGTCAACTGGGACTCTTCTCTCAAATAGGACATCGGACACAAACTTGTCATATTGCTCATTACCTTTTTCTAAAAGGGTCAGTACTGAGTGGTTCTCATCACTAACATGACCTTGAAGACTTACCAAGTCATTGCTTAACTCATGGAACCGGTTTCCATTCTTTTGTAAAACATCAACCATGCTCTTCACGTGATATAAAAAGTCTTCTTGTCTTTTTATTCCTTCATCGTGATGAAAATAGTCACAGTCATCATATTCACGATATTCATACCCAGAAGAAATTCTGAAGTCTTCAAGTCGTTTATTTACCTCTGGAGCAAAGATAGACCAATTTAAAAGAGATGTTTGATTTTGGGTTAAGCCAATAACACCTCTTGATCCCTTTAGTATCTTGTTAAGTTGTTCATGACCTTGATCGATTGAAATAGAAGAAAAATGTTTCTTTGATCTATTTACAGTAAACCTTCCCATCTTGAACTCGTCAAGGACTGACTTTGGCAATTGCTTCATTTCATTTACATGGACAGATGCCCATCTAGCATAGTGATAGTGGTTACAGGCGAAGAAAAGTCCACACATATGTTGCAAGGTTATTACATAGAGTTCAAAATTTCCCTCCCTGTGAGCTCGTACAAAGATCATCAACAGAGCTTCTAAATGCATTACCAGAAGCCAGTATCTAAAAGTAGGACATTTATTGCTATTATCTAGCCAAGTAATAAATTCTGTCTCAGGTGATAACTCGTTGTGAGCTTCATGGAGGAGTGTGTGTAGTGCCACATAAGTGATTTGGTGCGCATACCTTGCCTTTGTGACATGTGCAGATTTTAGAATTCCATCTGCTATTCCTTGAGAATAAATAGCTGCTTCGATAAGAGCTTCCGTCCATCCGGAACCCTGCAATATATCTCCTATAGCATTTTCAGTATGTTTTTCATTATGAAATCCCCCTAACATTACTACAATATCTTTAACAGACGCATGGCTCCACTGAAGTTTCTTCATTAATGCATATATTGGTTGATCTCCAGTGATAATAGGAATTTGGTTTGGATTTAGGTACTGAACGGTTTTTTTTCACTAGAAGCATTGAATGTAGGATCATACTTGGATCATTTGATGATTCTTTGAATAAAGGAAACAACCCGCATATGTTTGGCTCCACCTTTGTTAAGAGTTCGCTATGATATGCCGACCAAGTAATTTTAGCTGGTACGCTCGTGTCTTCTGTATTGTGATGTAAAGTTACATGCTTGGCCCATTGGTCCTGTTTCTGTAATTCCCGAGGAAGAATGCCTGTGTTTGTGTCTGTTGTATCTCTTGGCAATATATTTGGACCAGATTTCAAATCTCCTGCAAGTCGAGGCAATGTTCTGAACTGATCTGGGAGTCTTATATTTTTCGGAGCACCAGTCACAAGAGGAAAATTTCTTTTGATGCCATCAAGTTCATCATTCCTTGCTTGAAATAGTGATATTGCTGTCCCATGAAAAGAATCTTTTGAGGTCGTAGAAGATGGATTATGGTCAATGTTGTCCACTGCTGCAACAGTGAAGAGGCCATAACGCATGTCTGTGGGACACACAATTTCCTCATTGTTGAACTGTTGCAAAACAGATTCGCCCATTTTTCGCTCAATGTACTTAACTCTGTTGTAACTCACAGAAATACCCAGGCGATGTAATTCGTTTATCAGATAAGCATTTTTAAACTTTGAGTGAATGAGAAGACCAAGATATATGGGTAGGGGAGTTTCATGTGCTTTAGACATCTGTGAATTGTGGAAAATCAGTTGAGAAATTTAAAGAGTGATCTGCTCATTTTCAAAGCTACCCTCATAAGAAGCCCCATATAAGATCATATGTATTAGAAATTTCAGCACATCAGGGACAAAATTTTTCTGACAGTCAGCAGAAAACCCATCTTTTTGAAAGTAATTTTTGGTCTGTAACAGTTCACGCCGGCAAATTAAAGCTGCTTTTGAAAGAATGCAATAACCTTCAGATGAAGATGTTGGCCTCAAATGCATTGTCACTATGTCCTTCATTAGAGCATAGCTTACGAGAACTACTTCATTTCGAAATCCTACTACCACCTTTAGAATTAAAGGAAAGCGTTGCAATATCGCAGATTTTAACCTAGTACGATTAATTGCTGGTGTGCCACTCCGTTTAGCTCTCGTACACATTTCTTCGTACAGAACCTTTAGAGGGAAGTATCTTCTCCCAGCGCCACCAGAGAAAGTTGATAACGGCGATTAAAACTAACATAGCAGTATGTGTGATATTTCAATTCATTGGCAACAACATCACCCGAGAAAAAATGCAAAAGCACATTATTATTCTTCAAAAATAACGCTTTTTCTTTAAGCTCTTCTGTTAGATCCAATTTTTTAAACGAGTGCAGAACATTTTGTTTTTCACCTGGTTTCATGCAAAAAAGGCATACATCTGAAAGTGATGAAAATGTGGTCCTTGTTCTCCTGGTACTTTTGGAAGCAAGAGATTCACTGCCTTTATTCACACTTCCACTTGAAAATGGACTAAGAGATTCAGCTTTCCTCTTCCTCAGCTGCCGTTCAAGTCGGTCTGGACGAATCTCACGCCTGCAGTTCTTGTGCCATGCAGCTTTCTTGACCATAAGGTTATCAGCTGTTGATTCTGATAATGGCAATGATACATGAACTGATACGCCAGCATTTCGAAATTGTTCACAGTTCTCAATAAAACTTTTTTAGATTTCAACAACAGCAGATTTGTCATCACTGTTGGCTGCACATCGAATATCCTCGGTAGTATCTTTCTGGCAGATTATACAACGCTCGTAATCCATTTCAACAGCATTCTGAAACATAATGCAAAAAATAAAAATAATATTGAATTACACTTTTCTTAAAAATAATCATTTTGGTGTTTTTTGTGTTAAGTCTAAGCGACGTAAATATAGCCGACTCATTTTACACACATTTTTTCTGCAATTTAGCAAGATAAATAGTCTCATGACAATATTTATTATTATACAGGTTGTATAAACACACTCTAAAATTGACATAGAAATTAAAAATTTTACTAATAAGTGTCTACTTTACTGTTAATAGCTGTCATTTAAACGAATGAGAGCACATTCTACATGCTGTGACACACCATATCCTAAACTTAAATTGTGTGCCAGCTTTAATTTATAAAACCTCAAAAATATTAATTTTATCTCTGAAATAATTTGTATTGACACTGTAGACAAGGTTATGTTATTTATTTGCTCCATAAAACTATTTATTTCGAGTTATTGTCATTATTATTGGCTTGTAGGGAAAATACTCATTTTAAAAATTTTAAAAATAGCCGCCATCTTGTTTTTTTACGCCTGACAACTTCCCCCCCCCCCTCCACCAACAAAACCTTTCAATGATACACTGATTAATAGTTATTAACATATGGCCAAACTTTATCATAATCTGTAACTCACACCTTATACGTTCATACCTACTATAACATATGCTCTACGGAGATTATTTAACACTCTGTATTTTAAAATTTTTGCCACTTTACGTACATAATTATTGAATTTATAAAAATTAAAACTAAAAAATAAAACACTCTTCTACTTATCTTCCTACCCAAAAATACCACAAGAAACTAATGGGTTTGGAAAAAATCACAAATAACTGTGTTTATTATAACCAACTTCCTTACAAGGACAGCTATTTTTTAAGTTATATAGAAAGAACAGAAAGACGAAATTATAAACGACATACAAACTAAAAAAGGTAAGTTTTTCGAAGTCGATGGACTGTTTTATTAAAATTAACAACATAAACAGGTAAAATAACTCAAGAGTTGTTATCAAAGCTTATGTAAAACTATAGTTTGCCTCGGTTAAATGTATTAGTTTTTGATACTGACATCTAAAAGAGCTGCAAAAACAATCAACACAGTTTGCAGTTAAGTTTTTTATTATTACGACTTCAGCATAAAGTAAAATTGATAACTTATTTCTAAGTTTCTTATTAAAATCAAAATAAAGAATTCACGAACATGCATAAACATAAAAAAACAAACTAAACATTATTCAAGTACTATTATAAATAAAAATAGTATATTTATTCAATGTAATGTATAAAATTTCTGCAGACAAAAATTAAATATGTTCTACTAACAAAAACATTGTTCCCTAAAAATTGACATGATGTCATTTTATTTACATAGAACACTATAAAGTAGTTTCGCAGTATGTACTGTGTGTTCCTAATGGGCAGAAATTTCTCACAATGAGAGTTGAGAGTGTAAAATATTTAAAATATTTTGGCATTTGAGAACCAGCGCGGCTGAGAGTATTTCTGGTTGCTTCAGATGGATGGGGTCTCCCACCGACTTGTGTGTGAAACTGCGATAAATAATTAGAAATGTTAAATGTGCATACTGAGATTGTATACTTATTGTTTTAAACTGACTATTGTGAGTGAAATCTTTATTAAATCGTGTCTTTCTTTTTCGATGTGTCGAGTTTGATTTTAATGTACAGTATAAGTAAATTACGGGACATTATTATAATATGCTTAATCAAAAATAACTTCGCTTCCTTAAGTGAACTTAATTATTTGTCAACAATAATATTGATTTTTAAATGTTTTTGCTGTAAGTAAATTCCGAGAGCTGCAACGAAACGAAGCTTCAGGTCATTATCATATACACCTAAATTGCTTGTGATAGTTAACTTTTAAATTGCAAATGGTAGCCGATATTGTAAATGTTCTGCTTATGTTACTGCAATTTTTTTATATTCAAGACGATAAAAAGTGTGGTTTTTTTTGGTGTTTACAGAATAAATTAAATTTAAAATAACTAAGTTTAATGTAATAATTACGAAGACTACAGTGTTCCTCGTCTTGAAAATAAAATAGGTTTTATTTTAAAATACATTTTTATTAACATTGTTTTAACGAATTTTACAATATCGGTTATCGTTAATTCTTGCAAAAGGAAGCAGAAATAAAATGTTATTGCCTGAACACAATGTTTAGGAGACACCAGACATAAACACAAACAAAAACAGGCTATAAGTATATTAACATGACAAACCTGGCAGTAGCGAAACCAGCATCCATGTAAATTTGCTTGAGGACACACTCTAGTAACTGCTGCAATAAATGCAGCCTCAGTATCTGTCTTGATATGCTGCACATTATTCCAACCGCACGTTAAAACGAGAGACGACTGCTGCACAGCTACATAGGCGGCGTTAGTCTTAATTGTCATTAGAGCGAAGAAGACAGGAAAAGCCTTTAGGAAGAGAAAACAACCCAGTTTTAAGCATGTTTGAAGTTAAGTACACAATTATTTTTATGAATGTGTATAACATGGTCTGCTCACAACGCCTTGCACATAAGCATGTATGCTAAAAAGTTGACTCTAGCTTTCTGGTCTCCTTGGGATCTACTTTGAACGTAGAATCAATTCCCAGTTCAGTCACACCTGTTGGATGCTGCGACAAGAACTGTATGAATTCCTCATTCGCAAAGGCAAGTGCTACTTTGTTCCCTAACTGTCGTCTACAGATCCACGGTAAAACTGGCCAGCTGGTGTCCGTCCATACAATTGATTGGCAGTTGGTATTTGCAAGAGTTCCGCCAATTCTTCTTTGGTTTCCGGTACTGCTGGAACAATCTCTTTTCGTGAACGTTGCATACTTCGGACCAAGGAGTTGTAAGGTACAGCAAACTGCAGCTTCTTGATCTCTGTAAGGAGATACAAATTTCGTCATAAATAATAAGTATATTTATAGTCATGTAAGCTGCATCTTACCTTACAGCTCCCACCTGGTATATTGTGACTAGGGGCAACTCCTTTTTTTGCAAGCTGCTTTAAAATCATTCTGGAGGTACGAACAATCAAAAAATCTACATCGTGGTTATGAGAATTCGCATCGATCCTTTCTTTTGCTGCACCGTAGACCCTTAATAATAAAATATAATCTCAATTACATACACAAACTCATTTAAAATTAAACACAAAACAGAAATCTTAAAGATTATGTATATTTTGCAGTACACTCTACATTGTAAAAAGTGTACATTCTTTGGGTAATTTTACATTTTCAGCTAGTAGTTTGTAAAAACGTGTACAGTATGTGTAATTTTGCAGCAATGAACAACTTTATTCATATCATAGTACAATGCTGTTATAAAAAAACACGAATGTACTATTAAATTTACGTAGAATGGTTGTAGAATTACAAACTCGAAAGTATGTGTGTAATTCCACTGACACTAAGCATATTAACACAAAAGTATGTATTTGTACAAGTACATCTATGTTGTATTAAAACACGTACTTCGGGGTAAAAGTACATGTTGTGCTGTTTCATAAAAAGGACAGTACAATAATAGTGCAAAAAATGCAAATATACTGGTATAATTACATACCTTGGATGTAAAATTACAAAATCCAAAGTATGTGTAAAAGTCCACTAACACTAAGCATAATAACACAAAAGTATTTATTTGTACAAGTACATCTACGTTGTATTAAAACACATACTTCGGGGTAAAAGTACATGTACTGCTGTTCATAAAAAGAATTATACAATCATAGTGTAAAAAACACAAATATATGAGTGGAATTACATAACCTGGATGCAAAATTACTAATTCGAAAGTATGTGTAAAAATCTACTAACATTAAGTATAATAACATTAATGTGTTTGTACAAGTACATCTGTGTTGTATTAAAACACGTACTTCGGGTGCTGTTTCATTAAAAGGACAGTACAAACATAGTGCAAGGTTGTTAACAAGGGTGTAGTTGAGAACTGCCAACAGACTACATGCAGTGCGCTGTCAGCGATACCACAGACCAGCAATAGACTTAAAAAGCAAGCGGCGTTGTCGCTTCCTGCGTACCGTTCATGTGCGGAAATAATTTTATTCCAGTGGCGGATTTAAACATGACAGGTGGTGGGAGGGGTGGGGCTATGTGATTTATGAATTGTACAGAATACCTGCCATCTCAAACATGTGTTTATTTATGCGCAGGATATTCAAAATAACATGCATATGAGCACTACACATTATGTGTACTTTTATCATAGGACAAAATTTCCAGAGCTACCTTAAATGCGATTAGACAAACGTCAGCAACTTTTGTTTAATAAGATTTGGGGAGGGAGGTGCTTCAGCCCCCACCCCTTTAAATCCACCCCTAATTGAGTCGGAGAGTTGTTACAGGAAACGTGCGGATAAAATAATATATTGGGTAAAAAAAAGTCATGTCACGTTAAAAATAGGACCAAAATAGTTCTAGCGATTGCTGAATCTTGACGGAAACAAGGCGCTTTGACGCAAGACAAAAGTCCACCTACACAAGAAGATAATGCAAACGAATATCTGAGTGAAACAGTGAAGTAAGTATGACCTAATTTTAAAACTTGAGATAATTTTTTTCAACCCAGTGAAAATGTGTTTAGAATATCATACATATTTTATTCTTTAGGCTTGTACAATGACAACAATGCGAAATGAAATAAACGTAAACCACGCATGCGAAAACAATTTTCCGTGGGTTGGCAAATTTGTTTAATGAACGAGTATACCTTCAAGAAACTCGTTTTCTGTTCGGAATAAGTGAAATAACACATTTACTTATACATTGTTGAATAACACAAGAAAAATAACTGCAGTCATACTGTAGCAAACACGATTAAAATTAATGAAATTTTCTTCATATTTACATGAAAGAGCAGTTAAATCATGCGTTCAAAATTATTAATTCTATGTATGCAGAAAACAAAACTACATGATGACATGTAGTTATGTACGAATTTGAGTTAAAATGTTTAAGCAGCTGTAAGGGTGGGATGTAGTGAATATGGAGCAGCGCCAGTTATGCTGTGGTGTAAAACGGGCGCGATCCCCCGAGAAAACCTCCCGACCAGTAGCACTGTACAGGCTTGATTCCTATTCCTATGCCTATGGAAAAATCCGGGTGCGGGGTAACCCCACCGAGAAACGCATCTTGTTCGCATTGGTGGGAGGCTACACATTCTAGCCACATGGTTACCGCAGTCCCAAGGCGATTGCAAAGGTGTATGCCGGAGGAGGCACAAGAGAGGAGATCGCGCTAGAACAGCTCTGGCTACGGTAGAAGTGTCCTTGCCTAGGGATGAGCGCGCAGGTCGGCCGACCACGCAGTACGTGCTGCCTTAGGTAGTCTAGGAGTAGAGGTGTACTGTAATTTGAAATTATGTATCGCGATGCGATATTTCAAAAGTATCGCGATTCATGAGCTATATCGCATTGCGATAAAATCGCGATAAATCGCGATGTGCGATAAAATCGCGATATATCGCGACGTGCGATAAATATCTCGCTGCGATAAAATCGCGATATATCGCGATGTGCGATAAATATCGCGCTGCGATAAAATCGCGATATATTGCGATGTGCGATAAATATCGCGCTGCGATAAAATCGCGATATATTGCGATCTGCGATAAAATCGCGATATATCGCGATGTGCGAAAAATATCGCGCTGCGATAAAATCGCGATATATCGCGATGTGCGATAAATATCGCGCTGCGATAAAATCGCGATATATCGCGATCTGCGATAAATGTCGCGCTACGAAAGTATCGTGGCTCTTCAGAAATCACATTGTGATAAATATCGCAAAAAATTTGTCTTGATGTAAATTATGCTGATTCACATAAACATTCAATGCCTTTCTCATTCATCACTCTCATTTGTGCAATCACAGACTGCTTCAGTCGTAGAGACGACTTCCCTTGAGTCAGCTAGATTTGAAAAAGTAGGAAAGCTTCCCTCGTCGGAAATAACACCCTTCTATACCCCTCTGTATTCTATGGTTATCTTCCATGTTAATTATTGACACATTGTTTGCAGCGCGCCAAGTGGTGTCATGCCAACGAGACCTCTGCATGCAGCGCTCCAAGCGGATGTGAACCATAACTTAAGTCGAAGTCGCCCGTTTTGAATTGCACAGTCCGGCGGAAAATTCAAATAGGAAACTTTAATATTTTTTTAACTTTTTTTGTGATGCTGTAATGGATGATAAAACTTGTACGGAAAAATATTGCCAGCCATAAATTGTAATTATTTTCTGGTTTAAACTATGATTTACGATAATTTAACATTCAAATTAATTACACACTCAGTTTTGCATAACTGCAGTAATATTTGACAGCTACTTATTGACAATAACTGTTAACTGTACAGCAATGCAGGAGATTATTAGTTGTGAAACGAACATGGAAAGTCCATTTGACCTGCTAATTATTTCTTGTATTGCAATAAATACCGTGAAACATTAACAGTTCTTGCCCATACATACTTTCAAATTTTACCAAGTTACACAGAACAAAGCATATCTATCACACTGAACTACATAATTAAACAAACTTATTACCTGACACTGTAGTTATCACGAAAATAGTGTAGTACTCTCGCAGTCTTATTTTTTATTTTATAAAACTTACCGTCATCAACACACTAAAAATATAAATAACAATGCACTAACGTCCAAAAAAACGACATGACAGATAATTATGTTCGAACTTCATTTTCATGTATATTAATATTTGTGTGCAAGAAGGGACTGAATAAGTATACTACTTTTGTACTGTCACATACTAGTCTAGAATTTGATGCCTTCACATTGCTTACTGAAAATCAAAAGTAAAGACCATTAACTGTAACTAATTCAATATTTTAAAACGTAAATTAATGTAGGTAAATTAAGGCTTGGAAAAAAACAGGTTACATAAAACAAACATTTATTTCCCAATCTCTTTGGTGATTAACAAGTCATTCATACAACTATTTACACAAAACCATAAGAATTAAGTACATATATATAGTCATTTCGATGTAGTAAGCTAAACAAACAGAAAATTGAAAGGGTCGCATACTGCCATTAATTTTATATTACATTGTTACACTTGCTATGTAATTTGCTTTTACACATTGAACACGAAAAAAGCACTTGGTTAGCTGGAGTAAATAAAACAAACATAATGATTGCTCAAAGAGCTTGTTCCACACCATAATTTAAATTAATAAACATGTAAGCCGTAATGTTAATTAGTCCTGTGATTTCGAAGCTTCTATCTAATTTGAGTAACTTATATTGTACACAATTGGGCTGCTGCCCTGTGGCAGGGTAATTCTTTTCTTATGTTGATCCTGCCTTTCCTTTCGGTTCACCTATTACTATCTCGCTCACCCTCTTCGTAAATTCCTTCACCCCCCTCACCTATTTAAGTTCGTTCCACTCTTTTACTTCTGTTTACCATGAAATTTTTCCCTATATATGTTTTGACTACCCTCTGAATCTTCCATTCATGAACATCTCTTCCACCATAAAGTCCTATTTGAATCCTGCTTCCCAGTTGTGTCCACCCTCCTACACTTTACCACCTTGAACATCCTCAGCAAACTTTCCACCTTATTCCTCTCTTGCAGTGTACCCCATTTTAGTGACTACCATACTGATAGTCTCTAACCTTCCACCCCCACTCATTCATCCCTTGTACTACATCTGTTGAGAACCCACCTGCCTGCCTTCCTCTGCAGCCTTTCCATCTCTACCACATATACCCCCAAAGCTCCTCTCCCCTTCCTTATGACTTCTCTCACCTGCCCCCCCCCCCACTCCATTTTAAGTTGTCCTGCAGTATAACTCCCTAGATTTGTACCGAACTAACACCCCAACTGTAGTTCTCTCTGAGCACGTATCTTTCCTTGGAAAATCTAATTATCTTACTTTTCTGCACATTCGCCCTCATTCTATTATTTTATGACCCTTTCTTCTAACATATTTGTATCCTCCTGCAGGCTGATGTCCACCCAATTTCTCCTATACAACACACAATTGCACAAACAACCTGACATTGCAATTCTCAACGTCATTGCAAACAGTAGAGTGCCTAGGACTCCCCTGTGGCACACCAGAGTTACCTTCCCTTCCTCTGATAGTGCCCCTCCTATTCGTACCCCGTGTCTTTCCGCTGAAATACTCTCCTACCCAACTAACAACCATTTTGTCTCCCAGCAGATCATCCACTGTCCTCATCAGAACCTCATGGAGTAGCTTGTTAAAGGCCTTTTCGTAATCTGAAAATCATGCATCTACCTGCTCTCCACTGCCCACCACAGCTGTTACCGGTCTCGAACACTGTCAAGTAATGTTCTAGTAATATGCCTGCCAGTTCCTGGTCACCGACACTTCCCTACCCCCTCTTTTTTCCCCTACCATACAGTTTGTTCCATGTTTACAACATATACACTTTATTAGCTGCAGTAAATAAAACTGATACACAAATATTGACCAAAAGTTGTTTTAACGGCATCATTTAAATTAGCACATCTCTAAATACTGATGTTAATTCATTCAAGTGTTGTTGAAGCTTCTACCTAATTTAAGAAACTAATTTTGTACACAAGTGTTCCATGTTTTATCATTAGCCATAGTATTGGTTTAAGGGCGCCATCTACTGCAATTTTCATCACCATTTTATTTGTACCGGATATTTTTTTCTCATTTTAAACACAAAATGTGACTAAATTTGGCTATTTTTATCTTTCATAGTTTTCATGTAATGACTTGTTAAAATAATATATAAAACAAGAAATAAAATACTTTTGTATTTGATAAAAAATTGCAACATTTTTTAAATACAAGGCTATATAAGTTATGTTTTTATATATGTCAAATCACAGCCTACAACATTGTTATACACTGTGAATTTTTTCGGTTTGTTATGTCTGTTGGTTTTAGTGGCGTGCATAAAACTGCAAAGTGCAAATTTTGATGTTTGCAACTGATTACACAAAAACTATAAGAGATACAAACATTTCCTAAGAGGAAGATATAGTCACAATTTATGTCTAAAATAAAAAATATATGGTACAAATATAAAACTAATAAAATATGGTGAAAATTGAGGTGAACTGCCCCCTTAAATGGGAGATTGCTACACTGAACAAATACAGTAGTACTTTGTAAAAAAAATTAACTAGCCTTTTAGTTTAAGTTGCTAGATTTTTGGTCAACTATTTCAACCAAACTACACTAATTCAGCAAGCAGAAACTTGTTTGTATGTACAGCAATTTATTGCAAGAGACATGTTTTTCGTGACACAAAATTTTAATAAAATTTCCCAGCTATGTTTGAAATAGAGAACAACATCAATTTTGAACACTAAATTACCACAAAATGTACAATATTTTATGTGTGCCATAGCAATTATGACCATTACAAAGAGTCTTGCAAGTATTAAAGTATACACAAAATTGTGTTTATTTACGTTAAGTGTGGCTAGATATTTGTTTATCCTGATAAAACGTGCTACCTGCTTATTTGTTTATGCTGCAATTTTATAATATTTTAAGTATACACTTTGACATGACAGCATAAAGATAAAAAGCAAGTAATGTGAGGTTTCCAGCAAAGTAACATACTATTTGCCGAACAGAATATCTTTGGAGTAAAACAAAACTAATATTCTCAACACACATCATGGTCTATAAAAGAAGAGGTCTTTGACACAGAGAATAATATGTGACTCCGTTTTTGTGCCCGAGCGCTAGTGGTAATTTGTGGAAAAATTGTCTTGTTTTGCATTTGGCTGAGCTTAAAATGTGAAATTGGTACCAGAATTGCATGCATTATATAGAAGAAAAAATTGAAACGTGATTTTGCATCGCAACACATTTTTTTTTTCAACCATAAAATTTTGTAAGGCAGGAAATAATAGTTTTTGTTTGAATGTGTTCACTAAAACAATACATAAATCTTATGAAAAAATACATTTATGTACTAAACAGTTCCACACATGCCACTGCTTTATGAACACGGAACATGTATAGTCTATATCAACTTACCTTATGAACATGATGTTATATAAATAATTGCAAAAATTGTAAAACGCAAGACAAATTACCACCAAATTACTACTAGCGCTCAGCGACAAAAAGGGAGTCACTTTCTATTACTGGAGAGCATACGCAGTGTCAAGACCTCTTCCCCTTAGACCGTGGCACACATAATGTAAGAAACAAAGAACAAATAACAACCCATCATGAATTATATCAATGACAACTACAGTGTGAACAACACTGATGAGACTACTGTGTCTACAAACAAGTAATATAAAGGTGAAACGAAACATTAAATACATAATTCAAGTACATAGGTTGTTTTAATTAACATGCAACTCTTACAAGGATTTTATATTTTAGTTAATTTGTAAATTGTCAAAAGTGTAAATCGAAATTTAAAAAAAAAATATTAGTTGGTCAATACAGGTAGCCTTTTGTAAAACGTGCATAATGTTGATGAAATTACTGTATTTTTTAACATTATCTAAATTTCGCATTAAATTATTTGATTTTTTTATAATGTCCACACAGTGACAGTTTTATGACAAACTAAAATTAATAATAAATTATGCTGGTGACTTATTAATTTAGTTCCTCAAATCTCATTTGCATAGTTACAGAACAATCAACTGTTGTAAACAATGCAAGAAAAAAAACTGTGTTTGTATTAAGACAATACTACTACTATGTGGACTAAAAATATTTTACATTCACTACCATGAGAAATTGTTGTTGGCAAGTAAAAAATTAGGAACATTTTTGACTAAATGCTGTAAATGTTAAATGTACGCAGTTTTTACAAGTTTAACTTTCACTTTATACATTTCCCGAGTTAGCAACTCAAGTTGCTACAGACTTTTGTTATATTACACTGCTTAAGAGTTTTTACGATAATAATACAGCGAAACTTCTTTATTACAATTTATTTATTATGATCCCTTTCTCTGGACAGTATAATATTTGGTCAGAAACATTTAAATTTCCAGGTAAAAGCAATTTTGAAAACACAATTTTTAGCAACTGTATTTTCTGATTTTCATGACATTTTCCATTGGAGCAGTTGATTGTGAGTATCAAGCATACATAGGTAAATACCATCTTACCACTAGAATGGCATTGTTAGCCAATACAAAGCTTCTTGCTCACTTCCTTCTCCTTTCACTCTCAGTCAGCAACTGTTTGTCTTATTTCTACTTGCCTGTGGATGTGAATACACGATACAAATTTTTCGCCTCTTTCAAAAGCTCCCTAAAGAGTCCATAGGACAGACACAATCATCATTTTCAAAATTAGAGCCTACAAAGTGTGGTGAAACGAAGTTATTCAAAAGCAAAATTTTGAAAGATGACTTTAAATTTGTACAACTTGAATTTACGTTTTGCACTCCATGACTTCTAGCAGAAACTGCCCCCCCCCCCCCCTCACGCCTCTCCCTAGGAAGTGGATTTACTTTAAGATTATGCGAGAAATTCTAATTCCTTTTTTTCAGTTTGTCCCAGATGTGATGTAAACTCTTTAGTGTCCTGATCTCATTTTACACAGATAATGAGGATCAGGGAGGTGAAGCTCTATAGGGAGAAACAGGATCACAGAAATATAAGGAAGATTGATTTAGCCAACTGCTGAAAGATGAATGAATTTACAATTTATTAAAAGTTTTTGATAACTTGTGAGCAAAACTATTTTCATACAATGTATTTTGAAATCTTATGTATTATTAAATAATGATGTTCTTATTTTATGTTCAATACTTTATTGTTTGTAATGCAGGCTGGACTGAGGCGATTAATGAAATGGAGGTTTGTTTATGCGGTATTGGTTTGTTTACTTTTTCGAATTTGGATTATGATTTGAGTTAGTAATTTCCGTGCCGGGTAATTGTTTTGCTTGTCATTGAACTTCTGCAGATAATTTTTTTCGAAATGTCTATGAAATACAAAAAGTGCTGCGTTCCATTTTGCAGCAATATTCAAGCGAAAGTTCCTGAAATTTTGTATGCACGTTTTCCCGTAGATGTTGACCTCTCGTGGCGCAGTCGGTTGCGCGCCGGTCTGGGGTGCGGGAGGTTCCGGGTTCGATTCCCGGGTCCGGCTCGGTGTTTGTGTTCGTTTATGTTCACCGACAACTACAATTGGCACTTACCTTGTACACTTACCATGTCACGACTGGAGAGTTCAAAGTTTCTTAAAAAGGGGGGGGGGGGTGTTTGACAGAGTGGCGACGCGAGGAGCCTTGCCACTGTGCCTCCCATTCTTAAAAAAAATAAATAAATAAAAAGTGGTTCCCCTTATTGCCTCCTACCAAAATGATCCAGGTTCGATTCCTGGTGATGTCAAACCCCCGATTTCATATGTGGGAATCGTGCTGCATGAAATAAAATGTATCAACTTTAATAAAGGTACACTGATTCATGGAATGGAGTATTTGAGGTGGGGTTTTGTTTATTTTTTTCTAATGTCATATTCCATACTTTTCCAAAACCAGATTTT